>CM033271.1:18961054-19116198 GCA_019343175.1 Oedothorax gibbosus
TTTAATTTTCCGAAAAGTCCCAACCTTTTTGAAGGCTTGAAAATTTCCAATTTCAACTTTTATTTTTAGTTATATTCATTAAAAGAAAAACTGGATAAAAAAACCACATAATATTGATTTTTTCTTCATGTAGCCAACATGTGGAACGCGAAAGCCACTCATACATTTAGTTTTTCACTAGCTTTCACTGTTAAAAATTATGCACTTTATTTCACCAAAAATATAGTTCCTAGTAGCTGCAACGGCTGTGTGGTGAAACGTTAAACCATATTTTTGGTATTCGGTTGAACCATTTCTCAGGTTTTTGTTTCCAAATCCAGAAAAATGGTTCAACCAAACACCGAAAAAAAGGTGAAACATTTCACCACACAGCCGTTGCAGCTACTAGGAACCAATATCATGGTGAAACCAAGCACAATTTTTTTAACAGTGTTGTCCTTTGCCTTTCCCTTTTACTCCCAATAATTCTATTTGGAATCAGCAAACTTGCGATTTTTTTTCTCAGTAAATTAAACTAGCACTTATTTCATATAATTATTAAATCATAATTATAATATCAAATAATTATTAAACCTCTCAGGGATAAGCAAATCGGCTGAAGTGTAAACTTCTTTTTAAATAAAATAAATTAACGGAAAATTTAATTTCTTACATTTTTTTACAATTAATTATATATTTGTAGTAGATGGTTATAAATGGCTCTTCCATGCTTTAAATTTTAAAATTTAATAAAATTATTAATATTTATTATAATTTTTTAAAAAATTATGTACATCACTGGAAAACCTGACAGTGACGGGTTTATACGTCTGTATATCCCTCAGAGGGTAAAACAAAGCTATATTTTCTTTTAGGATGGATGAAGTTAGTTAGATGGAAGAATCATGTCTTTTGAAGAATTAAATATTTTTTTTACTGAAAAGGAAAAGATGAAAAAAGATGGTAAAATAAAATTTATTCTGAAACAATTTTATTAAATAAATTGGTCATATATTCTTCATGCTTGCATTTTTAAATGCTTAAAAATTGAAATTTAACTATTTTTAACAAATAATAAAGTTGCGAAAAAGTAATTGTTATAATTTATTCAAAAATTATGATTTCTTTCCCCGCTTTTTACCATTTCATTCTGGATGCATAATGAGCCTATTTCACAAATTTTAGATTTTTAGACAAAAAAAAAAGTTAGGACTGAATCTTATGAATAAAAAAATATTGTATGGCCATAAATTTTACTAAAAGCAACTCAGTGGCTGAGAGGTTTAACGTGTCCGCCTCGTAAGCCCAAGAGCTGAGTCGTCGGATTTTCTAGATGGGAAAATCTTGGGCGCGCCGCGCATGTCATATGATTACGTGGCATGTAAAAGATCCCTGGAACTTGCATTTGGCTTGGGTTCTCTCGGCAAAATTAAATTCTCGGCATACTTTAACATCCACAGAGAGCTCAGATTCACTGTCATCTGAGCGTCAAAATTGGTAGCGAGAGTCGCCTAGATGGTGCCACAAAAAATGGCTCTAAGTTCTGGGGAATGTGCCGAGTCTGCATAGGCTTGACCGCCAATATTGCGGCCCCATTGGAGGGAAAAAAAATGCTAAACGTTTTGTGTGGCAACTTTTTTTCAGTAGGATGAGAGAATGAAGTACCTCCTCTTGTGCATCACCCGAATCGACATTCCAGGAATCGAGACTCTCTTTTACAGGTGGGTCTAATTTTTCCACAGACTTTGCTGAATTTGGAACTGAAAGAGAGATAGCTGATTATATTTTCAAAGAAAAGGAAAAGGTTTGAAATCAATAAAAAAAGCTTTACAAAGAACTTAATTGATTTAAAAAAAAGAGTTGCTTCACATTAACGTGTTATTTCGATAATAATATAAATAAAAAATAGTTACATTGTGACAATATTTACATTCATTTGTAAGCAACAAATAGCATTATTTGATGACAATTATGTATTCAAATTAAGAGTTTGTATCAGAATTCACAATTAAAAAATATTATGAATCAACAACAATGCATGTAAAGAGTAATACAAATGAATTGGTTTATGATATCAGAATATCAAAATTAAATTAAAGATTCAGATATTTTGAAAAATTACAACAACAAGTATATCGAAGACAATTGTAGATTTTTAACTTTGATTTTAATAAAAAAACTATTTTTTGATTAATATAAAAAATACTAAAAATTAAAACTAGCATGTGGAAATATATTTAACAAATAAAGAAAAATTACTAGACAACTGATTTTTCGAACTGATTTTATTAAATAAAAATTTCATTTTTTACATATAACGAAATAATAGAAAATAAAACTGAGTATCGGAACTTATTATTAACACGTAGCAAATTTATACCCGTTCTTCGCACGATTTAAAAATATCAAATCGTCCAAATATGTACATTAACCTGTTTAGAAATAAACTATGTCATTGTTCCGTTGTTATAAAGTAAACATCCCGTCATTGGCCTCAAAATTCAAAATGAAAAATTACTGTTTAAAAAAAAATGCACTTTCGTTTTAAACTGAATGGCACAATAATATAAGACTGAATATTTAAATTTTAAAACAATAAAAAATAGCTTGCATTTTTTGCGCTGCTAGGGAGATATGTTGGTTTGCCGTTTGGATCTGATCTTTAGCCGAGGACTTATAAAGCTTGTCAGCAATGGACTTCACCGCCCACGGTGTCCAACTGGCTGCGATAGAAGCTGGGGTGGTGAACTGAATCTCTTCCTCTATTCGGGAAAATTGAGGTCCATTTAACAAAGAAAAAGGCAGACTTACAGTCGAAACCTCGTTAACATGAACTTGAAGGAAACGCTGGAATAGTACATAAATTGCCAATTCTGACTTAGGGGAAGGTGTAGTACTTCTGACCATATTGTTCCTTTGACCATCTAGGCTGTAGTGCCCTCCAGCAATATTTTATAAAAATTAGTCTAATCAGTACATAGTTTTTCCACTGGAGGGCTTCTGTAGCCTAATGTTTAAGCCAAAGAAGAAAAGTCCTGTAAAATACAACAATCCATTTCCATCCTAAAAATATAAGTATTTTTTCATAAAGTTTTGCCTAATAATATTTTTTGTGCTATGTTTTTGTTGATAGAAATCATTTGACATAGTAGCTATACACTTAAAAAAAAATATTGTAGAGCTTTTGAAAATGGTTGTTCTAACCTTTAAACTGCAGCAAGCATTGTAATTTGCATTGGCATGGTGTTGTACCTTTGACCATGATCAGTTGCTGTTCCTTTGACCATGATTTCCTGGTCAAAGGTACAACTATATGTTGTACCTTTGACCACAGTTTCAATATTTTTTTAAAAAATTAAATAAAAAACAATAAAAATAAAACAAGAACCATGAAAGAATTATGTATGACTAGCAAATTTATACCCGTTCTTCGCACGGAATAAAAAAATATCAAATAGATTCCAAATATGTGTACCATATACCCTGTTATAGGATCATAAACTTATTATTGTTTCCGCTCGTTATAAATTATAAAATCCCGTTTCATTGGCTTAAAATTCCAAAATGAAAAATACGGTATAAAATGCACTCATAAATGTCATCACAATTCCCTCATAAATACATAAAACCTTTTAGCTCATTTGGCGCGTTTTGGGAAATAATTTGGCGAGAAAATAGATATAGCTACCCATAATACAGCTCTAACACAATGACCTTCGAACAACCGACCAGCTTATAAATTATTTATAAAAGAAATTGCCTATTTGGCGAATTTTAGTTAATAATTTGGCGAGTTTGGCAACGTATTTGGCGAAAAAATAAAGACATAAAACACTAATAGCTCTAGTGCGATGGCCTTTATTAACCATCATAGTTCCAGTAATAGCTTAACTATATATTTATTGCTTAAATATGCATACATGCAGTCAATAGAAAAATCAATGAAAAAATCATCAAATAAACCCACAATAAAATCCGGGAATGAAGACTGGCGGAATTACGTCTTTTGAAACATGTCAATTATTTTTCAAATAATGAATTTAGTTTCTGAAAGTAATGGCAAAAGAATAAAATAAACATTTTGAATTTTAAATGTTTTCGTTAAAAGTTTTATTTAATTTTTTCAGCCGATGGCATCAGGAAGAGAAAAAAATGATCGGATTTGAGCGAAAGTGGTGTATTTTTTTCAGAAAATTCGAATTTTCTCTAAAAATGGAACAAATATGAAAAAACTAAGCCTCAGGTGCACACGTTGGTATTAAAGGGAATCTATCTTAAAAATTTCGAATTTCTGAGGGCAGTATAAGTAGGTCTTTTACGATCCGAACACAAACAGACACACAGACAGACTCTTTCTTTTATTATTATAGATAAACCATACGATACAGATTGGAATCAAATAAGAGAATTGAAGTTAGCCTTAATACTCAAGTTAAGAAATTCGAAAATTTCTAAAGTGGTCAAAGGAACAACACCCCTATAATAAGTGAATGCCTAAAATATGAATAATTTTTCATAAAAATTAGATTCATTAAAATTATATCATTAAAAATAGATATTTTAAAGATATATGGGAATACAAAACTTTTTAATTGTATACATAAAGTTTAATTTATTATAATTTATTTTTATAGCAAACTTTAAATGGTATTATAATTAAAAGGTTAAAATAGTACTAGATAAGTAAAATACTTCAATTCAAAAGTTATATACAATCAAGAATTAATTAACATTTATAATTTACTGTATTATGAAATGATATTTTGCATGATAATAAGAAGATAGGATCATGGTTGCAATCTTACAAATACTTCTCTATCCTACCTTATTTAAAGCATATTTTGTTTCAAAAAAATAAAGGACAATGAAATAAAATTAAGAGAAAACTATAAATTAATAAATTATTAAATACAAACTTTAATCTAAATCAGAAAATATTTAACAAATAAATAATATGATAATACATTACCCATCCTTTCAATCAAGCTTGGATCTTCAGAAACTTGTTCTAATTTAGAGAGAAAACCACCAATAGCTTTGAAGGCCTAGAATATAATTCGGAAATAATTATTTAATGAATATTAAAATATTTTTTCATAAAAATGCTTTAGTTTTTGCTCAAATAGTATGGCACCTAACAAAACATTTGTTGCACACTTTAATGCAATAAGTGTATAAAAAAAATCAAATATACTACTAAATTTTTTTAAAAATTTACACTGTTAAAAATTTTGTGCTTGGTTTCACCATGATATTGGTTCCTAGTAGCTGCAACGGCTGAATGGTGAAACGTTCCACCATATTTTGGTATTCAGTTGAACCATTTCTCAAGTTTTTGTTTCCAAATCCAGAAAAATGGTTCAACCAAACACCGAAAAAAAGGTGAAACATTTCACCATTCAGCCGTTGCAGCTACTAGGAACCAATATCATGGTGAAACCAACCAATATCATGGTGAAACCTAGCACCAAATTTTTAACAGTGTAGAACTTGAAGATTTTTTTTCTTTTAAAATGATCCAGCTGAATAAAAGAAAACAGTGTTAGAAAGAGATTATACTTTGGATTACAAACACTTAAATTTTTTAGTAAAACACTGCAGTAGTAATTTTAAGGAATTAAGAAAAACAGCAAGCTACACAATTCCATACTCATAAAGTTATTTATATTTATGTACATATTAAAAAAGATACTGTATTGAAAAAGTATACTACAGATATTAAGTGATAGACATTATTCTTCGATACAATATCTTTTGAGAGTTACAACTTTTATACTTGTTTATTTAATCACACATTTATTATCAAATTTCATGCATAGAGAAAATAAATAATAATTTCTCTTTCCCTTTTTAAACATCATAAAAATCATGTTTTTTCTCTCTCAAAAATAAGTTTAGGTTTTATAAGTGTTTCAAATAATAATGTTTCAAAGGACTTTCAGAGATAAATTGAAGAGCTTAGTGGAAGAACGTGCTAAGTAACAAAAAGGTAAACACGAGAAAATGAGCTTTAAAATCTTTTGTTTGCACTTTTAGATAAGTATATTTTTTATTGATTTTTAACGTAACTTTAAGTTTATGAAAAGGGGGAATCCTGTCATATTTAAAGGAGAAAATAAGAGGTTCTTTGACACAAAAATCTCAATTTTTTTCCAAAAATGTCACTTAGCCACGGCCTTCTCAACTACTAAGGCCGAAGAAGCTTTTCCAAACAAGCTCGGGGACGGAAATTTTGATGTCATAGTTCCGAGTGACGTTTTTCCGAAGATGAAGACAAACTGTCTCGAAACCTGTTCGGAACCACTCGTTCACGGCTGACCACAATTTTAGGGTTCCGAATGCGTCCGAACTAGTTTCTCGATCTTCGGCACTGGGAACAGTGACGTCAATATTTCCATAACGTCAATATTTCCGTCTACGCTCATGTTTGAGAGAGCTTCTCTGGCCTTGTTATTGAAGTTGGCCGTGACTTAGCCCGGTCTTCCACTAATCTCTTCAATAAAGAGCAGATGAACCCGATCAACCCCGGGTCTCCAAACCTTAGTGCCTCAGTGTTATTTCAATAGGGAAAAAAATATTTTCTAAGCCACATTTCTCCGGCTGTATTGAACATTTTTACAAAAGGTTTTTGATAGAGATGATAAATGTTACAGATCCCGACAATCCCACTTTTTGAAATTGCAGTAAATATTTTGTGTAAAATTATTTATTGAAAATTAAAAAAAAATATTCAAACCCATTTCAAAAAGTAGGATTGTCAGGACATGCAAGTCAGCTTTATTTATCACATAAAAAACAGTTTGTAAAAATGTTCAATACAGCCGGAAAAATTTGGCTTAGAAAATATTTTTTCCTCCATTGGATTAACACTGAGGCACTTTAGTTTGGAGACCTGCGGTCCAGCGGGCTCATTCTCCCATAAAATCCTGAATGAATGAGCTTTAAGGATTTTCGTTTGCACTTAGATACGTTAAAATGGCACTTACAAAAGGTAAAAAATATACTTAAAGTTTATGAAAAGGGGGAAATCTTGTAGAGTTATCTTTAAAAGTGAGAATAACATCTTCTTGACACAAAAATCTAAATTTTTTCAAAAATGTCACTTAGCACATTCTTCCACTAAGCTCTTCAATTAAGAATCCTGAACATAGATAAAAGTCAGCTCAGTGGCTGTGAGGTATTACGTAACCGCTGCATAACCCAAGTTTGCGGGTTCCTAATCCCGGCAAAGTCGTCAGATTTCCTGGATGGCAAAATCTTGAGCATACATGACATATGATTATGTGGCACGTAAAAGATCCCTTTAGTACACATTTGGCTAGGGTTTTCTCGGCAAAATTAAATCTCGGCATACATTAACATCCACAGATGGCTCATATACATTGTAATCAGAGCATAAAAATTGGTAGCAAAAGCTGACTAGATGGTGCAACAAAAAATGGCCCTCAGTTCTGAGGAATATGCTGAGTCTGCAAAGGCTTGACCACCAATAAAGCAGCCCCGTTGGAAGAAAAATATATGGATAAAAGTCCTCACTTGTTCTCTAATACTCTTCTCAGAGTTCACTGTGAAGCGACACAGAGCAGGCAGCACTTTGGTATGGCGCAATCGTTTATGCTGTAGTATAATGCTCGGTGGCAGATAAGGCAACAGCAATCCCAGCTGGTGGAAAGGGATCTCCATCTCGCGCACTGATCAGGACCTTCTTTCTTGTCTATGCATGAAAATAAGCAATCAAAGAAATGCAACAAGTGTGGCGTGAAAGATTGTATTTTGAGAATTATCAAATATGCCAATCAATATTTTGTGAACTGTGTTCCTTAACTAATTGTGTTTATAGTTGATAATCTTTGAAGAAAGAGTGAATTTCAAAAGTAAGAGTAAATATTTTCAAAAACAATAGCACTTCCATAAAACTTCTGAAGTCATTAACCTACAAATGTTATCATTAAAGTAAACTACAACGTGGTTGCTCACTAGCTGATCTTATCACTAATAAACCAAATGAAATTCTTTTTTAAATCAAAATTTATGTAATAAAGTCCTACACTTAACATTCCATCCGTCTATATTTTAACAACCAAACCAAAGAAATAAACAAGTTGGTTTGTACCAGAAACTATCACTTAGAACTGCTTCTACACAAAATACTTGAGTCTAAAAAAAGCTTCAAACACATCATTTAGTTCCATACACTCCTTCACTCCCATATTGAAATTTTGAACTTCAATATTTTGTAAGCCACATTTCTCCTAAAATAATTTGTTGCATTGAATATTTTTACAAAGGGTTTTTTATTTAATAAATGTAGCTGACTTACAGGGATATATAATCGCAATTTTCGAGGATGGTTATAATATTTTGTGTAAAGTTATTTAGTGCAAATTTTTAAAAAAAGTAGATTCGAACCCATTTCAAAAAGTGGGACTAAAGAGATTAGTATATCAGCTACATTTATCATAGTTAGAAAAAAAAACTTTGACAAAATACAATACAGCAGGAGAAATGTGGCTTATGAAAATGATTTTTTCCCCATCGTATTACCACAGATGCGCCGCCTACTTGGTCTAGTGCTAGTGGATAGCGCGTCTGAATCTTTTGAACAAAAAGTCTTGGATTTCGAGCGTGTCAGAATTTCTCGGGTCACGTGGCCACAAAGTCCTCCAATGGCAACGGATCTCAAAAAGAGCTACAATTTTTTTTCCCTCCAGCGCACGCGCAGTAAAGAAAAATATCATCATTTGCGCCAAATTCAAATTTTTCAATGGGCTTGTTTCAACACTTTGTCAAAGAAAACAAAACAACCAATGAAAATGCAGTTCGGAGCGCGTGACGTTTTAAAAAACCGTTGTCAAAGAAAACCAACCAACCAATGAAATCGCAGTATGAAGAGCGTGACACCATAAGAAATATTCCCATTGAAATTTAATTTTCGAATTAAATATAACTGCAAGTAGCGATATAATGTTAACACGTATCTATTTCTGCAACCAATGCTAATGACGACGGTTGGTGAGCATGTGCAGAAACCAATCGTCGAATATATTAATTTTCGTTTCTACATTTCTGGGAATGTTTCTTGTGATGTCACACTCTTCTTACTACAATGTCCTTGGTTGTTTGTTTTTCTTCCCTTATTACGAAAAACAAGCCAATTGCTTTCTTGTGACGTCACGCTCTCTGTACTGCAATTCCATATTGGTTGTTTGGTTTTCTTTCCGTACCACGTGAAACAAGCCCCCCTCATGTATGATAAGGTAAGTTAAACATTTTTTATTGCTATCATTTTCGATTAAATAATAAATTATGAACTTTTCGAATATTTTTTTTATTAAAAAAAAAAGTTGTATTCTAGTATAAAAAAATTTTTGGAACTGATCAAATTTCAAAAGTTTTAGTCGTAAAAATCATTTATTTCTTTTCATAGAACAAAAGATGATGCACAACGTTCAATTTTTTTAAATGATTAATCGACTCGAAAGTTATTATTTTAATTAATAGGCTTGTTTCAACACTTTGTCAAAGAAAACAAAACAACCAATGAAATCGCAGTATGGGGAGCGTGACGTCATAAGAAATATTCCCATTGGATTATTTTTACTTTCCATAGTATTTCTAATTTGTGATTTATCATAGTAACAGACTGGGGCGCAACTAGAAAAAAATTATGTGGGCGGGGAGGGGGGGGGGGGTCAACATTTTAAATATTATTTTTCAATTAAATTTTTAGATAACATTATTTTTAATTACATTTAATTAAATAGTCATTATTAATCAATATACTATCTTAGTTAAAAACCTTCTTGATTTGCATGAGAAGCTTATGTATCCATTTTAAATAACCACAACTAAAACTATGGCAATCAGTCACCAATAGCCCTCTTATAGCTCTAGTGCGACGATAATTCAACATAACCCGAATCATTTATGTCATATAAAAATAGTAGCTAGTTTTTATAAAACATGTGATTTAAATTTTAAAGAGCAATTAAAATGTAATGAAAACAGAAAGCTTATTATAAATATTAAATACATAATACATCTCAATATTATCATTAATCTCGTTAATCATTTAAATATCATTGAGTAACAGGAAATGTCAGAAAATGTTATAAATTGGAACTTACTCATTGATTAGATGAAGAAACTAAAAACTAATCTTCTTTCTTTTATACATCAATTTTACTCCTATGAAATGTAACGAGACAAAAGGCACGGTTATCAGTTAAAAAATCCAAATAAATAGTAAAAAAATCAAAATCTTGTTCGTTCGCACGCAACAAGCAACTCATAAAAAAAGAACGGTACAAATGAAAAAAAAAAAAAAAAATTGGCGCCGCATGATATTTTATCAGACTTGCCGTTTTTTCTTATTCTTGTGTTCTGTGTCGACGGACTTCACGGACAAATTAAATCTTAACTAAGAAATTATCATTATTATTTATGAAGAATGATTTTCTTTTTTATTATTCAAACAATCAAATCTGCATGCTCAATATAGATGACATTTCCACGTTTAAAACTGGGACGTCACTAAAATTTATTCGAAGCTGTTTGATTTTTGGCAGTTTGGTTTTCGATTCGGAAATTGTTCTGCTTAAAAAATATTAAAGAATGAATTTTTTAAGAGGTAAATAAATTAAATATAACATTGGCCTAAATTTAAAAATTTGGAAAGAAAACGAACAATGATATTTCGATTTCCTACAGTTTAAGAAATTCTATAGAAGAAACTACATTCTTGCGAAAAACTGATTACTCATTTGATATTTTATGAAAAATAGTAATAAATGTACTTTTTTATAAAGCAAAATATTTATTTCTTATGGTTTGTTTGAAAAATTTAATGGTTGTAATTGCATATTTGAAAGATACATATACACAAGTTTGTTATCTTGAAGCTTTGTTTTATTCTATTCTTCTTACGAGTTGTTTATTAATATTTTTAATAACTTATTTCATTCTTTATAAAATATTAAGTCTGATTCGACGTTGTGTATTGAAAGAAGCACCCCGTATGCTATTTTGCTGTATGCTATCCCCGTTTTAGCTATTTTGTAACTCGTTGGAATTAAAATTCTATTTTTTGTATTTCCTAAACACATGTTTTGATACCTTAATGAAATTATTATTTATTCAGGCGAAAGTTTAAAAAATAGCAATTTAGAATATTTTCGAAATGTCGCCAAGCTCGATCGAAAAGTCGCCGAGCCAGCGACTAGGATTTCACCAATAAAAATCTGCTTTTTTTCAACATTCATCCCCTGTTTATTTTATTAATGTATGTGTGTATGTATGTATGTATGAACGCTTGTAAAAATATCCATTACAGCTGGAAAATTTTGGCGAATTGAAAATTATTTGCAATCTTAGGAATGCCACAGAGAAGAGTTCTCACTGAGGGAAATGGATTGTCGGTCTCATTCCCCTTTATGATGAATGGAAGAAAAAGTATTTCTGTGCTATGTAAAAAATTTTCCAGGCAAGATATCATCAAAACTTTAAAATAAAACAAGTTTAAAAGAAACAAGTAGGTTTGTTACTGAATCTGTCACTTAAACCGCTTCCACACAGTATTTGTGCTCAACAAAAAACGCACTATTTATACACCTCTGAAAAAAATTCGCCAAACAGGGCCTTCAGCTTATAATTTATTTCTATTTCAAACTTTTAAACGCCAAAATCAACTATTTTCATTAATCTTCTTTCGCAAATTAATAATTACTCATTATCGTTTGCTGAATTTGTTTGAAATTCGAAAAATAATGATGCAACTTTTTGTAATAAAAATACTTTAGTTGCCACAATTTCCCATATTTATTAAATTTCTTTCGAAAAAGAGAATAATAATAATTAGTAACATTTATGCTTTAAAAATAAAAGCAAACTTTCGCTTATTTTTTTTAATTCAAAGTTAGAATTCTCTATGCATCCTTCCTCATACATATATAATGAACCACCAAAAGAACTCTATTGTGGTATTACAACAATCCAAACTAAATTATATCACATAAATAAATATTCTTTCAAGGGTCTTATTTTTATTTTAAATACTAGGGGGCTCCGCCCCCTGCTCGCTATCGCTCGCCAACGAAAAATAATAAAACTAAAAAGTAGGTTTGTTACAGAATCTATCACCTAAACCGCTTCCACACAATATTTGTGCTCAACAACAAACAAAAAAAAAACGCGCTAATTTATACACTTCAGAAAGAAATTCGCCAAACAGGGCCTTCAGCTTATAATTTATTTCTAATTCATAACCCCCGGGGGCCGCTTCGCGACCGGATCGCTCGAATAAATAAGATTATGTGCTAGCAATTTAAAAAACAAATGTGGAGCAGTACATAAATGCAAATGAAGTAAAAAAAAAATTTTAAAAATCACACGCTAAATACAACCGATTAAAAATATGCTAACGAAACCTAATTATAAAACACGAAAATATATACCATTAATGACTCTAAAAATTCTTTTTCAAATGCAACAATCAAAAAGATCAATAATATAGTCCGGCATAGCAAAAACCGAATACGAACAAATAAATAGAAAAAAAAACCCTAAAAATCAATGAATTTCACTTGCCGGCACGCCAAATTAACAACAAAATAGATAAACGCGCCAAATCTGATGCGCTACTAAGCCTCGATGGCAACCCGATAGCGAACAACATCATAAAAAAAACACCGAGATTAAATAAAAAAAAGGCCAGCTGCTTTTTGTCTTTTTTTTGAAGACAAAAAGCAGATAAAATTACGGGATAGTTTTCACCTGTTCCGAAAATAAAAAAAAACTTTTTGTTCTTTTTATAAAAAAAAATGAATTTTTTTTATTCCAGTTTAGCAGAATTAAGCTAATAAAATAATTTTGTTATAAAATGTTTGTTTATTGAAAATGTTTATTAGAGTAAATCTTTTTTTACATAATTTAATCCATAAATCTTCTATCTTGCTATAATATATTTTAAGGCAAAATCATATTTTTAATAAAAATCTGTAAACCTTTTCTATATATAAACACAAAACCAATGTAAAAAGAACAAGTTAAAGAACTGTTCTTTTTAAAAGAACAGAAAAGAGAGCACTTGTTCTTTAAAAAGAACGTAACAAAACCCCCTTTTTTGAAGATTTTCTGTGGCGTTTTGCAGAAAAGGAATAAGTTTTTTTTGTAGCTGACTTATTGTAATTTTTAATTAAAAAACTAATTGGAAATTTGAAACACAAATAAGTGGGCATCGAGGCATAAGGAAGATACACCTTCCCAAAAAGAATTGGGTTTCTGACATCAATATTTCATCATGTTATGGCTACTAACACTTTCAAATCCTATACTTTAACATAGAGAAAAATTAATTTTTATTTTTAATTAAAAAACTAATTGGAAATTTGAAAAACAAAAAAATTTAGGTCGATGCATTAGGGAGACACACCTTCCCAAAAAAATTTGGATTTCTAACATCAATATTTCATGATGTTATGGCTCCGGACACTTTAAAAGAGCTTACTTTTTTTTAATATAGAGAGACTAGGGGCCCCGGATTTGCTACGCAATTCCATTCGCCGCTTCGCGGCCAGCAGGGGGCGAAGACCCCTGCTCGTTATCGCTTGCCAACTCCCGGTTTCCCATAAGCCGCTTCGCGGCCGGCTCGCTGGTGAACGTAACTTTTCCAACCCAACTTTGCACAGGCCTATGCATATTTTGCCATCCAGGTCTGTATCTATGACAAAATTATGTCGAGCCTTGGTAATATAGTTATATTCAGCCGCAAGCTCTCACCCTTGGATATTGCTGCGCAATCTTATTGGGTCGCAAGCTTGCATTCTTGGATTCTTCCTCGACGCCCCCTGCTCGCTGTCGCTCGCAAACCCACGCGAATTGCTGGCAAATACATTGGACCGCTTCGCGGCCGCTAAGTTATATTTCTTAAAGAAATATATTGTATTACTTTGTTCAGTAATAACTCGCCAACACCCGTTAATTTCGCAGAATTAACCTAGCCTGTTTTTACTCTTAGGTTCTTTTTAAAAACCCAATGGCTCACTCAAAATTGAATGGCTCACTCAAATATGACTTTTTTAAGTATGACTTTTTTTTAGCTACACCCCCTTCTCGCTATCGCTCCCCAAATTTAGTTTTTTCAGGTTCATGTTGTTGGCTGTTCCGAAAGGGAGAAACGAAACCTGTTCGCAACCAGATAAGTATATATAATTGGCCGTGCGCAAATAGGTTTTGTACTTTTTCTTTGAAATTGCTTACATTCCGGACCGGTCGGATGGAGTGACGTCCAAAGAGCTTCTGTGACCTTAAAGTTGCGTACACCATGGACAGATACATAAAGACAAAAACACTATCATTACGTAAACAAAAAATGGTGAAACGTAACACGTAGGGAGATCCTTGCAAAAACGCATCTCACAACGAAAAATAATAAACTAAAAAGTAGGTTTGTTACAGAATCTGTCACTTAAACCGCTTCCACACAATATTTGTGCTAAACCCAAAAAAAAAACGCACTATTTATACACCTCAGAAAGAAATTCGCAAAACAGGGCCTTCAGCTTATAATTTATTTCTAATTCAAATTTTAAACCCAAAATTAACTATTTTCATTAATCTTCTTTCGCAAATTAATGATACTCATTATCACTCTCACTCATTATTACTCTCATCTCACTCTATTGTGATATTACAACAATCCAAACTGAATCATATCACATAAATATTTTAATGAAATTTGGGATGTAACCTAGCCTGATTTTTTGCTTCAAAATGATATATCCCACTTGTTTGTGCGACTTGCGAAAGTGGGTGACAGACAGACGGATTGAACGATTATAATACCTTCCACTTTTTACGTTATAAACGTAGTGTGGAAGCTAAAAAAAAAACATTTCGCTTAATATGTTGGCTTTACAATAAATCATAAAACAATGTTTAACAAGAGTTAAAACATCTTCAAAAACTTTCTAAAAAAACAAAAAGGAATTTGTTGTCGCATATTCGAGTGTACAAAGTAATAAAAAAATAAAATAAAACTCTTTTACCGTGGTGATGCGAACGAATAATAAAAACGAGATATTAAATTTAAAAAAAAAGAAAGCCATCTGCCAAGCCAGCTGAAGAAAAAAGTTTAAAGAACAACGCGATATTTTTCATCAGTTCTGAAAATTAAAAAAAAACTTTGTTTTATAAAAAAAGGGAAATTTTGTGATTCACTTTAGTAGAATTAAATAAAATAACTAATTGTTTATTTAAATAGTTTTGTCATAATTTTTTTACTATCTTTTTTTACATAATTTATTTAATCTATAAACCTTCTATCTTGCTATAATATATTTTAAGGCAAAATCATTTTTATAATTAAAAAAAATCTTGTTTTATAAAAAAAAGGAAATTTTGTGATTTCACTTTAGAAGAATTAAATAAAATAATTAATAAAATAATTTTGTTATAAAAAAAATTTTGTTTATTGAAAATGTTTATCAGACTAATTGTTATGTTAAAAGAACAAGTTAAATAACTGTTCTTTTTTAAAAGAACAGAAAAGAGAGCAATTGTTCTTTAAAAAGAACGTAACAAAATCACGCATTTCTGATGATTTTCACCGTGCCGTTTTGCAGAAAAGGAATAAAAAAAAATTGTGGCTGACTTATTGTAATTTTTAATTAAAAAACTTATTGGAAATTTGAAAAACAAATAAGTGGGGGCATAAGGGCACACCTGGCCAAAAAAATTTGGGTTTCTGACATCAATATTTCATCATGTTATGGCTGCTGACACTTTCAAATCCTATACTTTAACATAGAGAAAAATTAATTTTTATTTTTAATTAAAAAATTAATTGGAAAGTTGAAAAACAAAAAAATTTAGGTCGAGGCATTAGGGAGACACACCTTCCCAAAAAAAATTTGGATTTCTAACATCAATATTTCATGATGTTATGGCTGCTGACACTTTAAAAGAGCTTACTTTTTTTTTAATATAGAGAGAAAGTTTCTCGTACGTTTGACGAAATGGCAACAGTGAAAATATTGAATAAATAAAAAGGCGCCAAACACAGCATTAATTCTATATTAAAAATTTTAATGCTAAATTTGGCTAGTTTCAATTATTTTATTTCGAAAATTCAATAATTATTACTTATCGTTAACAAAAATTAATTTATATTTCAAAGAATAAATATGTAATAATCCTCGCTTTTAAATAGAATGAAAACATTTCATATCAATGTACAAAGAATCTTGTAGTGAAATATATTTGACGTCATTTCAAACTGCTCGATGTCGCAAAAATAAATTTATTTTAATTTATTGTCTAAAAGAATTAAAGTTTCTCGAGCGATTGTTGCGATGGCAATGGTGATTTAATTCTAATAAAAATGGCTTCCTATGCTTTTAAATGGCATTAAATTTGCAGATTTTTAAATAATAGGTACTTGACTAAAAATTTTTTATTGCTTAAAATATTCTCATGCCAAAAATATTAGACCCGTATTTTTTCTTTTTTTCAATACCCATAAAAGGCAGAAATGAATTTAAATTAGACGAAAATCACTCCCGAAACGCTTCCTGGCTGTCACGTGGTATCTGTGATGTCACTAGTGACTATAAACAAACTTTGAACACCACATTGGAATCGTTTTAGGCAAATTTGAAATATCCGCTTCTGTAAAAAGCCTTACATTATCTCAATATTTATTATTTCAAGAGTAAATTAGATTAAATCAAGTTTAATCAGAAACAAAAACATCACGCCGGTTTGTTATAGTTACTAGTGACGTCAGCTAAACCGTTGTGTTGTGATCACGTGATGATCACGTAAAAAATGCCTTTTTAAATGATTTTTTTAATGATTTAAAGATTTTTCGCAAAAAAATTATATGCATTTGTTATTTTGACACTTTCACTATAATTTAAATAATATTGGAAGGTATTTTGGCGATGCAGTCAAGTACCCTATTGAAGTAGGGTAACGAGTACAGTGATTGGCCCCCTCATTCATTATTGAAAATAATAAGATGTTAAAGGCGTTAAAGCCCAAAATGTTGTTGCCAACATGACAAACGTTAATGGCGGGAATTTTAAAAACCTTTGTCGCACCTATTTTGGGCTTTAACATCTTATTATTTTCAATAATGAATGAGGGGGCCAATCACTGTGAGGGTGCCAATCACTGTACTCGTTACCCTACTTTGAATTCGAATTCTTTTCTGAAATTTTCAATGTTTTCTAATTTCGATGCGCTGAATTTTTTGACGTATCAAACTTGTCCGTAGCATTTGTAGTTCGGTTCGGGCTATGAAAGTGGGTGACGGACAGACAGTCAGACGGACTGAACGATTATAATACCTTCCACTTTTTACGTTATAAACGTAGTGTGGAAGCTAAAATGTGATGCGATTATTTAACTATTAATTGATAAAGTTTAAAAATAGTGTCGATATCTGTAGGATATTTAGGGGCATTTTAAAACTTCCAAAAACAATAATTAAATTACAAGTTAGTATTCTCCCTTGAAATTTGATTAATTATTTTGCTATTAAAATTGCCATACCTGAAAAAGGGCTAGCACAGCAAAGCATACTTTCATAGAAGTTAGGATTTCAAAATCACTGCAATTAGTTGCCCATCCCTCTTTAAGTTTTGTAAATTGGTAACTGATGTTATGAGGATCCTTTTTATTTCTCTTTTTTACCGAGAGAGGGCAGCAGCACCGAAATCAGTGATTTAGATTCTTCTCCTTTTTTGGCCGAATGCCTCTAAGGCCCTAGAAAAAATTATAAGGTCGAAGAAATAACCAGCGAAATTTGGATTTATGCAAATTTTTTGGATGTGAAAGCAATTCAAAGGCAAATTATGCAAATGATTTATTTTTTTATACACTTTAATTAAAATCTAATTTAAATTAATGGAACTTTTTACCATATGAAATATGAATCGTTTCTGCTGATGGAAAAAAGTAAGGTCGGCAAGTTTTTTTTTGTCGGATATGCAAATTTTCTGTGGTCCAAGAAAGCAGGAAAAAAAAAGACAACCTAACAATGCATTTAGGGTAACTTTCATCTTCATCTGTGCTATTGATATCGATGGCGAGGCCGAATTAATTGTCCGACGTAAAACGCGGGAAAATCCTTGTAATGAAAGCATGTGGAATGAGTGGTGCAGCTATTTCCAGGTCTATGGGTAGGTCTAAAACGGCAGTCTATAATTTCTTAAAAGATCCTTCTAAGTATGGTTAATGCCAGCGCACAGGAAGACCTAGTGCACTTTCAATGCGCCAAAAACCGACCGTTTTCCAATGGGCGGGCGACAAAAAAATGTTTCTTTCAGAAATAGTTCAAGATTTAAGTCTAGCATGTACCAGCCGAACTGTCCGCAATGTTTTAAGTTCCAACCCGAGATCACAGTTCGTAAAGTTATCCCCTCGACTAGCCTTGACAAAGAGGCATAAATTAGCCCGCTTAGAATTTGCTAAAAAGTATGTTTCATTGGAGATAAATTGAAAAGTATTCATTGTTTTATTTTTTTAATATTATGTCAGTACATTTTAAAACCGTCTGGACCATCAAAATTAAAAAAAAATTCATCAGAAAAAACTATATATTTCCATTTATCCAAGTGAAACATACTGAAAATACTATTTAGCCGCTTTTAGGGAGCTAATTTATGCCTCTTTGTCAAGGCTAGTCAAGGGCATAATTTTACAAACTGTGTCCTTGGGTTGGAACTTAAACCATTGCGGACAGTTCGGCTGGTACATGATAGGCTTAAATCACGAACTATTTCAGACGGAAACATTTTTTTTTGTCGCCCGCCCATTGGAAAACGGTCGGTTTTTGGCGTCTTGAAAGTGCACTTGGTCTTCCTGTGCGCTGGCATTCACCATACTTTGAAGGATCTTTTAAGAAATTATTGACTGCCGTTTTAGACCTACCGATAGACCTGGAAATAGCTGCACCACTCATTCCACAAGCTTTCATTACAAGGATTTTCCCGCGTTTTACGTCGGACAATTAATTCGGCCTCGCCATCGATATCAATAGCACATATGAAGATGAAAGTTACCCTAAATGCATTGTTGTCTTTTTAGCCTACTTTTCTTTTTTTAATTCGAAAGAATTAAAAAAATGAAAAAGTAGGTATTGACATGCGGTCGATGTCCGTCTGTCCGTCTGTCCGTACCCCCTTCCAAAATCGGTTCTAATCATCGGATCTTAAAAATTCTTTTTTTGTTAGAAAGCTATAACCTCAGATACCCAACTTTCATACTTTTTGTCCGTCTGTCTGTACGTCCGGACGGACATAAATCTACTATCTGTCGGCGAATTTCCCATTGAATTAGCATTGAAATTCAATTTTGAGTCATTTAAATCACTGTAGGTATTGAAATGCGGTTGATGTCCAACTGTATGTCTGTCCATCTGTCTGTCTGTTCGTATGTCTGTCCGTCTGTCTGTCCGCCTGTCTGTCCGTTTGTCTGTCTGTCTGTACCCCCCTTGCAAAATCGGTTCTAATCATCGGATCTTAAAAATTCTTTTTTTGTTAGAAAGCTATGACCTCAGATACCCAACTTTCATACTTTTTGTCCGTCTGTCTGTACGTACGGACGGACATAAATCTACTATCTGTCGGCGAATTTCCCATTGAATTAGCATTGAAATTCAATTTTGAGTCATTTAAGTCACTGTAGGTATTGAAATGCGGTTGATGTCCATCTGTCTGTCTGTTCGTATGTCTGTCTGTCTTTCCGTCTGTCTGTCCGTCCGTCTGTCTGTCTGTCCGTACCCCCCCCCCCCCTTCCAAAATCGGTTCTATCCATCGGATCTTAAAAATTCTTTTTTTGTTAGAAAGCTATGACCTCAGATACCCAACTTTCATACTTTTTGTCCGTCTGTCTGTCTGTACGTCCGGACGGACATAAATCTACTATCTGTCGGCGAATTTCCCATTGAATTAGCATTGAAATTCAATTTTGAGTCATTTAAATCACTGTTGCCAAATCAACAATGGCATGAGAAACTTTATTTATTTAAAACATATTTGAAGCAAAATAATATTTTCATGAATCAGTTTGGAATGACGTCATAAAATGTAGCACAATTTGATTCCTTGGTTATTCATTAATTATCTAACAAGAAAGCGGCAAGGCATACTTTTGCATACAATTATGCTAAGTTTTAATTTACATTTCTTATTTTTTTAATGCAGTTTGGAGTTTCATTACTTTTGTTATTAATAAATATTTAATTATTCCTCGAACTACAAATAAATCGCGAGCAGACGATAAATAATGTTTAATTGATTTGCGAAATAATATTAAGGAAAATAGTTGATTTTGGCTTTTAGAAGTTTAAATTATTAGCTGGATGCTGTGTTTCGATTTTTTTCTAATATGTATAAATCTAGTGTAGAAACGGCTGTTGATGATATTTACTGTTAGAAACCTAGTTTTTTCCCGATTAGAACTTCAGTAAGTATTTAAGTAACAGGAAAGTAGGCTATTTTAGTTCTTTATGAACTTCTTGTTTTTTCCTGCTTTCTTGGACCACAGAAAATTTGCATATCCGACAAAAAAAACTTGCCGACCTTACTTTTTTCCATCAGCAGAAACGATTCATATTTCATATGGTAAAAAGTTCCATTAGTTTAAATTAGATTTTAATTAAAGTGCATTATAATAATAAATCCTTTGCCTACTTTGCATTTGAATTGCTTCCCCATCCGAAAAATTTGCATAAATCCAAGTTTCACTGGTTATTTCTTCGACCGTATAATTTTTTCCAGGGCCTTACTTCACCCCCCGCTCCCCCCCCCCCCCCCCAAGAAAAAAAATTATTCCGTTTATTCCAATAATTTAGTATCTTTTCAAAAATCTTTTGACATTTAATCTTAATCTAACAAATGGAAATGTCAATTTAAAGTCAAGTTGTATTTCCTGTGAAAAAATAGCATAACAGCAATAAATATTCTGTTTTCTAAAATTTTTTCTTACAGTGTGGATTAGAACACAGGACGGTATTTTTTTCATACATTTTTCGTCCCTTCTTTTTTCAGTGACGTGCCACAACTAACGCGGACGAGGGACTTCAAAAGATTTATGTACCGAAATTGGAAAGGATTTCACTTAATAAGTTCACTTCAAGTTGAATGAGACGGCGCAAACCCTGCCAAGGCTCTACTGCTAATTTTGAGCTGCAGAGAAACTTGAGAAGGACTCGCAGCTGAAACTTGCTACACACTCAAATTGAACTACTTCGCAATTAAACCATACATCTTTGTTTATTTATGTACTTGGTGATGCATTCTATTTACTAACTTGTTACAAACTTTACAGGAATTGCTGTATTTATATATATATTATCCATAATTTATGTTTTATATGTCTGACAAATTTGTTGAATTGTTGTTACAGTAATAATATACAGGTAGTTATTTTCTGTGTTGCTGTGACACATTGTAACCGTCATTTCTCACAAAAATAGTTATCTTCTTCTTTAGTTACCTATATATTTTAATTTCTGCCGTATATAATTTTTATGCTAAAAAATTAAAGTCCTTTTACCATTCCCTTTTAAAAGCATCAGTTGGTGTTGAATTGTATTTTTTTTTTTTTGAAAAAACTTATTTTTGGTGCCGAAGGAAATAATTTGGATACAAGTGCTCTTCTTTCTATCTTCTTTTTCTATTCCAGAGGGACATCGAAAAACCCAGATCCGTATGCCAGCTGACCGAAGACGCAAGAGTACACGAATCACTTCTTATCCTCCAACCAAAGAGTTCTATAGTAGGGTAGAGACTAAACCTGGCAACAGCACCATGGACCAACACGGAGACAATATAGGGTGGCATGTGGGGCCCGATGGCCGAGTGGTTTGGATCGCAGGCCATAACGCTAGCAGTCCGCGCGCTGTAACAGGTGCGGGTTCGATTCCCACCTTTGCCCTGGGTGTACTTCCTTTCACAGTATCAAAAATATAAATTAACTAGCACTTTTGCCAATCTATTCGGGCTCCGTAGTGAGCCATGGCTGCCGATGGCAGCTCAGTACGAGTCGTTCTTCTACCCTACTATAGAACTCTTTGCATCCAACTAAGGCAAAATATCTCCATCGGTCTATAGGCATCCGTGAGGAGAGGCGACAATTCATGTGTCCATTCTGCGGGAGGAGGTTCAAGAAGAAATATCACCTCATAGTACACTCCGGGGGAGAAGCCCTACTCGTGCCTCACATGCGGCCTGCATGTTGTTCACAATACCTACTCAGTTCGTCCATCGCGATGTAATAAAGCACTCTGATTCATTGGACAGTTCTCAAGTGACGTTTCGATGTCGAATTTGGCAATTTATCACTTTTTTGGCAATTTGTATTGAATATTTTTCTGGTACAAACATTGGTCATCCATGTCAAATTTAAAAAACAAAAAACAAACTCGATTTCAAATAATTGTCCTCCTTTTTCATTCGATTTCCAATTTAATTTTTATAATTTCCGTTAGTTACAAATTATTAATTTTGCATAAAAATTCGTATCTAACATTTTTTTGTATGAAGTTTTTTTTTTAAATCTAAAACTAAAAATAATTCCCTCAATAATTAAGAAGAAATACTACCACGTTTTTTTAAAATATAAAACTAACTAACTAAATCATTTTCATGAGTCTAATAGTTATGTATTAGTTAATTTAAAGGAAATTTAGCTATTTTATAGTGACGAAAAATTTAATTAGTACTTAAAATTCAATTTTCTTAAGTTAAAATATTGTTATGAAACAAGTTAGTGTTGTATATCAAATCAAAGCTATTAAATTACCCCTTTAAAAATAGGTATTCAATTCACGATGGAACTCATTTTTCATTTTGAGAACTTGTATGAAGTTTTGGCAGTACATTTCAATTATTCATAACCTTTCATTTTATAATAATTTTTGTTATCGAACTAATCACAGATCAAGAACGGCATTATTTTTTTAAAATGATACTTTATTTGTGTTAGTAACAATTTGCTGTAACATGCCCTTTTTTTTAACTGATACTTGTAAAGTTGGACAAACTCTATCATTATTACAGTAAGAAGGTATAAACTTTTTTAGTTGCTTAATGAATAGTGAATTTTTTTTTCATTTTGTTATTAGACATTATTGCATTTACTTTGTAGTGCCTTTATTTCTTTATAGTTACTTATGTAAAATTGAAAAGAAAAAAAAAACAGTTGAGAAGAACAAAAATGAATTTATTATGATTTTAGAAATAAGGTACTGCAAGTAGAAAAATTGGCAAACAAATATTTAGGATACAGAAACATTTAAGATATAGAAATACAGTTTCTTAACCAGAAACTATTAGAGCTAATCCAGCTAGAGTCTAAAACAAAAGACTAATTTCTCGTAAGGAGAAACAGAATATCGCCAGTTCACCAGAGATGTCCTCTATGGAGTAGAGTAGGCAACCTTAGTTTCTTTGACTTTGAGAATCGTCCAATCAGAGTGCTTTATTTCGCCGAAATGGAAGAACTGAGTAGGTATTGTGAACATACATGCGGCCTTCACACGGTCGCACCACTTGCATCGGCATGAGAGAACCCACTTTGACCATCTGTGGAAAGTACCGTCGAATGGGGTGACTTTGGCTCTGGAGGGTAACTTTGGCCCGAGCATAATACCCTAATACTGACTTTAAAAAAAAAAATCTTTCTCCTTAAAGGTCAAGGCAGAGTTGTCTCTAATTAAAAAGTTCAAATTTTTAAATGGTGTATTTGATGAGAAGGTATTAGCTAGGAAAATCACATGGGCCAAAGTTACCCCATTCGACGGTATTTCACTCAAGATCATACGAATGATGGACTGAAGCCATTTCTGCATACATTGATAAATTTACTTATCAGCGATCGTTTTACATATTGTGAACTGCTGCACTTCAGTAACGATTGCATTCTGTTTTAGGTAATAATTTCGACACAAGTGCAAGTCTAGGGACTATTCCAGAGGAACACCGAAAGACGCCTTGTCGCATGCAAACTGACCGTGGAAGTACGCGATGCAGTTCTACCAGCAACTCCAAGAATCGGCCTGTGGTGAGGCGACACATGTGTCCACTCTGCCAGAGCAGGTATAAGAAGAAATGTCATCTCATGGTACACCTCCGTGTGCACACGGGGGAGAAGCCCTACTCGTGCATCACATGCGGAAAGGCCTTCTCACGGTCGCACAACTTGCATCGGCATGAGAGAACCCACCTTTGACCACCTGGGGAAAGTACCGTCGAATGGGGTGACTTTGGCCCTGGAGGGTAACTTTGGCCCGAGCATAATACCCTAATGCTGACTTTTAAAAAAATATATATTTCTCCTTATAGTCAAGGCAGAAAGTTTCCTCTAATTAAACAATTAACCTTTTTAAAGGGTGTATTTGATGAGAAGTTTTCAGCTTGGAAAAGCATGGGCCAAAGTTACTCCATTCGACGGTATTTCACTCGAGATCATACGAACGATAGACTGTTCTGCATATAGTGATATATACACTCTTAAAACAAAAGAGTGAAATCCACTCCTATAGGGGAAGTGCGTTTTCGGCACCGGAAAGGAGTGGAAATTAACTCAGACTGAGTTAAAACCGCTCGTTTTAAGAGTGTAGGACGTAGATTGTTTTCTTTTATTTCTTTTACCCACTCCGCAAAAAGAGTGAAATCCACTTCTATAAGGGAAGTGCATTTTCGGCACAGAAAGGAGTGGAAATTAACTCAGACTGAGTTAAAACGCTCGTTTGTTTAAAGAGTGTATATATATATTTATCAGCGATCATTTTACATATTGTAAACTGCTGCACTTCAGTAATGGTTGCATTTTGATTTAGAGAAATATACGTTACTTTCTGCCGTATAACGGTATATACGATTGCCGTATATACGATTTTCATGCTAAGTAAAAATAATTAAAAAAATACGTTTCTAGTTTAAATGCAATGAATAGCAATGTTGGAGTATTTTCATGGTTAGTATAATGTAACTTATAACTTTTTTTTTAATTATTAAAGATACCTTAGGTGTTTAATAATTATATCCATGCGTCTTTTTTCGCTTTAAGATACAACAAAAAAAGTAACATGTAATACGATTTTTTAAAGGTGTGTTTATTATTAAGTGCTTCATAGACTTTACAGTAGCCCTTATTAATCCTAAAATCATAAGTTTGGATATGGTATATTGTTCTAAAGTTATTTAAAATGCACTTCACTTCAAAATGAAATTCACAAATTTTTTAGGAAGTCCTAAAAAATAAATTATTTAGCCTAGAATACATCTTTTTCTACTTAATAAATTCCATACAAAACCTTTTTGAAATTGAATGAATTATTTACATTATAGCGATTATTCTTCTCAATAGTTTTTTTTTTAAAATAAACCTTTAAAAGTATCCTAATTTGTGTTAGATGCAGGCGTTTTTTTTATTGTTGAAATCTGAGATCTCCAAAAATCGTATATGGATGTAAAGTGAAGTTTTAAAATAAAAGGAAATGTATAAATACAAATTATTGAAAATCTAAAGTTTTTGAAACTGTTTTGTTAGAAACAAGAGAAAAAATTAATGTTATACACAACAAAATTTTCTAAAAAAAAAAAAAAAAACCCCAAAGCGCTAAGCTTTTTCTTTAAGTTGAAATCGAGAACAATCCAAAAAAATCCTCTACAAATTTCCCCCGTCAGGATCCCAAGCGAATATAACTTCAGTTTCGGTTTAGCTTTGGCGCCGTTAAGAAGGATTGTCAGTTCCATAGAGCTAGTGCATTTGTTTTGGAATCACAACTTCCGCAGAAGTATTGCTTTACCATGTTAGCCCTTTTTCCCCAGGTATGGGAATCAACATAACATCGAAATGAAACGAATTTGAAACGAAAATGTTATCTAGATATTTAATTATATATTTTTGAAGTTTTAAAATGCCAAAAATATACAGCAGATGGCGACACTATTTTAAAACTTTATCAATTAATAATTAAATAACAGGATGTTATTTTCTTTTCAATTTTGTTTTAAATTGATGTTATGATGATTCCCATACATGGTGAAAATGAGATAACATGGCAATGCAATTCTTTTGCCAAAGTTGTGATTTCAAAACTAAAGCATTAGCTCTTTGGGACTGACAGTCCCTCTTAAAAGCGATAACGATTCTAGGTTGGCACGAACCGGGCAAGACCGTCGGGCTCATCCGCACTTAAAAAACCTGAGACAAAAAGTTCTCTTAAATAAAACGTTCTGTTTAATTTTGAACAATGAATTGATGAATGAAATAATCAATGAACTAGCAAATGAAAGGAACCAGAAACAATTTACATACATTTATTGGTTACATCTACAACAATTAAATAGTACATAGATGTTGGATGACAAGTAAAAATTATTATAATTTTATCACTTTCCTTTATATTCTGCATTTGTATTTTCACATTATTCAAATCATATCAAAGTGTACAATTGTTAATGATGCCCAGTTCGCCACCAGTCCACTGACCTTACTCTTTTACATGAAACAGATTTTTCTTCATACTGACTTTGGAAATATTGGTGTTCGAAAAGTTAAAGGGAATGTAAATGGTAGCGAAAAGGGTTAAATATTCACATTTTCTGAGGAATTACTCTTTATCATTCTAATTTTTTTAAATACTGATTGGTATCAATTAGAGCATGTGGTATTCTTAAAAATAATTTATACATTCTGATTTTGTAAAAATGTATGAATATACAATAATTGACGGCGAGTGCTATCGAATGATCAAGGGTCTCCAAACCAAAAGCTCAGTGTTAATCCAATGGTGAAAAAAGGATTTTCTAGGCCACATTTCTCCGGCTGTATTGAGAATTTTTGCAAACGTTTTTTTCTTTTTGCAATATGATAAAAATAGCCGACTTAGGGCTTTTTAATCCCACTTTTCGAAATTGATTCGAATATTTTTTTAAATTTTCAATCCATAATTTTACAATAAAATATTCGAACCCATTTCAAAAAGTGGGATTAGAGAGCTCAGGAAGTCAGCTACATTTATCATTAAAAAAAAATCAATAAAGCCGTAGAAATGTGGCTTAGAAAATCATTTTTTCCCCATTGGATTAACACAGAGTCACTTTGGTTTGGAGACCCGCAGTCATTCAGTTTCAAAGATAATTTGAGGATAAGCCACAAATTAGTCTGTAATTCAAATTTTTGTTAAAAATATTCTATTTTTCTTGTGCTATGATATAAAAAATATTGCCAGTTTGATTCTTTTAAAATTTATATCAGAAAGGGCAACAGCTATTTTATAGATTTACAAAGGTTCTTTTATATATTTAAAAGTTTTATATATTTAACAGTTATCACTTTTATAATTTTACAGTTGTGTTGTAACATGTGTTATATTTATAAAATCAAAAGTGATTTTTTTAAAACATTAAGTGTCTTGTATGGTAACGGATCTCTATACAATTCCAATGGAGAAACTTTTGACCTTGTTTTTAAATAAAGTATACGACATGTACTCACGAAAACTTACCAAAAAATACAGAAGAAAGTTATTTTGCCATTAATATAATTAATAAGTATAATTTTAAAATTATTAATTATTTATAATTAAAACAAAATTTTCGTAATTATTCACAAACTACAGATGGCAGCACTAACCGGCATGTAAAAATCTAAACAATTTTTGTTTTAATTATAACCAATTAATATCCTTAAAATTATACTTATTAATTAATTTAATGGCAAAATAACTTTCTGCTGTAATTTTTTGTAAGTTTTCGAAAGTACATGTCGTATACTTTATTTGAAAACAGGGGCCAAAGTTTCCCCATTGGAGTTGTATAGAGATCTGTTACCATACAAGACCCTTAAATAAAACAAATATGATTGCAGTTATCGTTTGGTTACAGAGAAATCAGACAATTCTTTTAATTGTTCTACAAAATACCTCTACTATCCCGGAACGTATTGCTTCAATCCACCTTCCCATTAAAAGAGTATGAGACATGAAAAAAAATTATCAGCTAAGGTGAAGAACGAGTTTCCACAATTTTAGATAGTCAACAATGGTTTACAGTACATTCACAAGGTTTTAAAATTAAAAATCATATTATAATTACGTATAATAATAACCAATACCTCTTAAAGTGAATGTAAATTACTAAACGAAATTGCTAGCAAACCAACTAATCATATTAAGTAATTGGCATAGCACATTCATATGATATATGTTATTTCAGTGTTTATATGTACAGAAATCCTCATATTCAGAGGAATAAAGGATTACAGAATAGTGAATTTAAGATGAAAATGCAGATATTTAATCATTTATTAGAGCAATACATATGACATTACGATTATCTTGTTACAAAATAGAAATAAACCTTCAAAATAAATTTATAGAATAATGCACAATTCAAATAAATAAGCTCGAGAACAATAAGACCAATTTTTAAGTTTACTAACATGTAAATCCAAGTACACTCATAATAATGAACTATAGTAAAAGATTTTTCTTACTCAGCTGTACCCATAGTTCATTCATACAATATTGTCAGTTCCTTGTTTTTAATTCGAGAAATACAAACTTCACTTAAAATAACCGTAATCATATATACTCTATACTTAATCAAATAACACATTTTTTAATTATTTCTCATTTAATGCAATATCAATAGTTATAATTCACATAATATATAGTATTTCCATATTGAACATTGATGATGATATACACAGATTAAAAGATCTACCACATATATATTTGAGTACAGTGCAAAATAGTCACAGAGCCATTGAAGTTTGAAAGTAAAAAATATCTGTCGTGATATAATTGAAAAAAAAAATGATTTAATAAAACAATTTGCAATTTAAAATTTATGAATTTCTTTAACCATTTTGCCATTTGAAAGCGAGACAAAAAGCTTAAAGCCTCTTTATGTGGCTAACTTTCTATTTAAAAAACAAATATGTTTTTGGGCAAAACTTAAGTGGCTTGCTGACTATTTAGTTCTTGTAGATTTCCCTATCACTTCAGTCAATACCTCCTAAAACAATAAAGACCTGAGGCTGATCCGTGAGACGTCATAGATTTTGTTCAATTTATTAATGGTTTTGTTGACTTACCTATGGCCGAAATTTAACTAAAACGCAACGCGAACGATTCGCCTGCGAACGGTGAAATTTCGTAGATTTTGTGCGCTTCCTAATTGAACTGGAACCCAAATCCTTCGAAAAGCGATTGACGTCACGCCACGGTTGGTCTAGGGCTATTTTAGCAATCGCTCGCGATCTGTTTGTTTATTGTTCTGGCATTCAATATCGGCGAAATATGTCAAATATTATATTGTTTTTAGAAGAAAAAGCAACCCCGACCCGAAACTTATTAAGCTGTGAGGGGTAAACCCAATAGATTTGTCTGATAAGAAGTTTATTGGCAAGTATCGTTTGGCAAAAGAATCATTCCAAATCGTTTGGCAAAAATAGAACGAATCAAAAGATTCGTTCTTTTGAACGATTCATTAAAAAGAACGGGAACGCTTAGGATGAATCTTTAAAGGACGGGATTGAACCATCTCTATATTTTCAGAGATTTTGAATTATTTCATTGGTCAACTTCATGTGAAAGGAGGTGGCCGTTGAGGTTCTTGTAGTTTGCACAAATGACATTTCCTTTAGCACGAATTCGCATGGTTTGGAAGTTAAATACTTAGTTTTCGAGAGCGTTCTCAGGGCAGAGCTTAAACCGATTGCATCGCAGAGCCAACATGCGGAAATTTCGAAGCGTTTCAGTTAAATTTCGGCCTATATCCCATCTTATTCTTATCTACCTGTGCTAAACTTGATATTTTATCCAGTATACCCATAAGTATGTATATTACTAGAAGTATCTCTCCACCAGTACTAACGGCGTATATTAGTTTTCTAGCGGATATTATTACGTTGCATTTTGTAGCTACAAAAATTGTTCATGCGATAGCAATGTCGAAGACCGTATCCGATTATAGGACCTGGATGTAAAACATCCAATGCATTTATCAACAGGGCTCTCCTGCCCTTTGGTTATTTAGGCATTAAGAACACACTAGATGCGTTTTTATATTTCACACACAAGTAATGTTAAACAATCATTGATAAAATCATCAAAACCCCCATAAAATATGACATCACATAGATCAGCACACCCTTTTCTCCCTTAATATACTGCTTCAAGACAATTGATGACATAACAAAACCCGACAAAGACAACCAAAAATATCCCGCATCCCCCGTTGCCATAGATACTTGTAGTAGGGTTTTATGACCTTATACTGACTCTAGAAAACAAGCGAACCAATAGAGAAGTGCTACACATTTTGTTCAACGAGTTTCCTTCTTACTTCCCGTGAGTGTTACTGCTGAGATTGGTGTTGTACACACAATCTCTCAGGTTGCTGAATGAGTTGGACTTGCGCATGCGCAAGCCGCAGAAGCCGATGTTACGGTAGAAGTATGCGTTGGGCAGTACGAGCAGGCTGCGCAGAAACAGATAGAAGAAGGTGCGCAGACTCATCAAATGGCCCCACTGGGATGTGACAATAGCTGTAAAAAATTATATCTTAATGACTCACATTTAGACAGATAAATAAAAAAATATTCAACAAATTTACCTATAAAGAATGTAACTTTTGAAATATTTAGACTAACTTAATAAAGTGAAAATTGACGTTTTTTGACATCTTTTGGGCTACCTGCTAGGTTTAAATATATTCCCCTACAAAACATGCCTATGCAGTCCTAAAAGTTGCAGTTGTCGTGTGCCTCCAGGGCATAGCCAGGAGGGGCGCAGTAGCTTCCGTCGGCACAAAGCTTTGAGCACCCGTGAAGGGTGGAAGTCTGACTTCTGCTCTGAGAGGGCACCACCTCCTCAATTTAGTCACCTCGTTGATGGGGAGCGTATTTTTTTTTTAATTCAAACACAACCTGCACCCATGAAAACTGCACTATGACCGCCCACAGGGTTTTCGAACCCACCTATTTACCACGTAAGTTCTCCGAAATGTACTCGGGACAATGCAAATACATATGCCGTATCCAGGATTCGAACCCGGGCCTACTCGCTTGACAAGCGATGGTCGAAACCTCGGTCGAAGGTATACTGACTGGGAGTCCTAAAAGTAGTATGGATTTGTAGGCAGTCCACAAACCGATGATTGTTACCAGTACGGCAGAACCAGCTCGTAGATGGTGATATGATTGCTTTTTGAGTCCAAAAATCACAAGGCCTTAGAGCCATATATATTACGGCTTAATTGATTACAACAGTTTGCATAGTTTTTTATTAGTTTGACTTGGATAAGCATATTTATTACAGTACAGGTTTGAGACAACGGTTGTCGTGACTGTGCGCGTCAATGTGGACGTGGCCGTCCCAGTTGTCCATTCGTCTCTTTGTCAGGGATGGCACACATGCAAAAATGAGCTCTAAGGAGGGTTATATGGGTAGATATACTTAAAAGGGGCATATCACACGCGCGAGTGAATATTCTCCAACCCAACCCTTAATTTAACCATATCTTCAACGCAAAACTAAAAAAATAGACGCAGTCTGCTATAAAATTTGATGTTTAAAAAGGTATCTTCAACGTCGTCAACCCCACCCGACCTGGTTGATAAAACCTAGTATTTGAACCAATGGGTACATAGATTACTGCTTACGTCACAGCGAGGAGATACTACGTCACGACACGACAAAGAAGGTTGCTCTTATGCTGTTCCTTTTTCAATAGCTGATCTTTTGCATGCGTAGATGCAGCCAACATTTATTTATTTATTCAGTTTTAAATGCACATTACAGATAAAAATCTTATTACAATATACATTGAACAAAACAATTAGGAAATAAAACGAACACGAAATAATTGAGTACAAAAACAGACAAACGCATTACACAGATAAAAGTTGGAAACAGTTTGCTTTAAAATCATTAAAAGACGTGACAAAAATATCTAGATCGTGAGCAGGCCTGGGCGCTAACGCGTTACAAGTAACGCGTGTTACCTATAAGATTACTGTACGCGAATTACCTATAAGATTACTGTAAAAAGTAATTATTACAAGTAAGCGTTACTTGTAATAATTACTTTTTGCAGTAATCTTATAGGTAATTCGTTACATATGAGAACCCAGTAATTTTACAGGTAATTCGTTACATAATTATCGAAAAAGTAATCTTTGTTACAGTAACGCGTTACTTTCATTAATTTTATCATTAACACTCTAATAAATGTCCAAAACTAAAAAAAAAATTCTTTAAAAAACGAAATAAAAAAACTTTTACATACTCTTTGCTTAAAGGAGAAATATTGTTCCCACACAAAAATAAAACGTTCCCTACTGATTGTAGTGATTATGAACACTCAACTAGCAGTGATGATGATTTTTTTGAGAATGTAAAAACTAGACATCCTTCCGCCGAAGCCGATTTAGTGTTGTCTATATTTTTCCATAGTAACGACCATAAATGACTGTATTTTGTACCCTATCTACAGTTAAAAGCATGTTCATAAAATATATTACGCCCTTCTCAGCTAGTGCGGACGTTGAAACGTCAGTTCTGATGGTTTGTGTCTCCGACCCAATCGTAGCTGTGTAAGCGACTAAAATTTTGAGATGCAGCTGTTGTTCTACTACAACAAGTAGATTTTCTGATAGCTGTATAATAAAGTTGATTTAAAAAAAATTATTTAGTAATTTATACATTATTTTTCGAAACATTTGTAAATATGAAATTTTGTCGTAAAAAGTAATCTTAAAAGTAATTGTAATTGTAATTTGTTACTTTTGAAATTGGTAATTTTACAAGTAATTAGTTACTTCTTATAAAAAGTAATTGTAATTGTAACGAGTTACATTTAAAAAAGGAACGGCCCAGTCCATTCGTGAGAACTGTTATTGTAAATTTTATAAAACTAATACAAACAGGAAATTTGAATATAGTTGTAATGGGAAGAGCTATAATATAGCTGGAATATGCGAGCAACCGTTCTTTCAACTCTTTAAACCCTATGTAAAACTTCGCAAAATCAAAATTGAGATAAAATTTCAAGATAGAGTTACAGTTGAGATGCTCTTAAGAGCGAATGAGATCGATCGACCGCGGGTCTTCAAACCAAAGTGGCACTGTGTTAATCCAATGGGAAAAAATATTTTCTAAGCACAATTTCTAAGGCTGTATTGAATATATTTAAAAATAGCTTTTTTATATGAAAAATGTAGCTCATTTACAGGTCTCTATATAACCTTTTTTGAAAATTGGTTCGAATATTTTTTGTACGATTATTCATTGAAAATTAAAAAAAAAATCGAAACAATTTCAAACAGTGGAAATGTCGGGCCCTGTAAGTCAGCTACGTTGCTTAAAACAGTTAGGGGAGCACTTTTCACTTCTAACTTTTACTTCACTTCCAACTTTTTAATTTTTATTCTAAAAATCTATAAATTGTGAAATAGATTCATTATGCATTCAGAATGAAATAGTAAAAAACCGGAGGAAAAATCTCAATTTTTTAAACTACAATTTAAGGGTAAAAAAAAATTGGAATCATAACTTTTGAATAAATTATAATTTTTTTTTTTCAAAACTTTATTTGTTAAAAATAGTTAAAAAATATTTTTTTAACATCTAGAAAATGCAAGCATGAAGAATTTAGGGTCAATTTATTTGCTAAAATTGTTTTAGAGTGAATTTTATTTTACCATGTTTTTTTTATATTTTTATTTAATTAAAACAAAAATTAAATTATTAAATTCTTCAAAAGGAATGATTGTTCTATCTAACGAAACATAAGGGCGAGCTGAACTTAGTGAGAAACAAAAATCGCAAGCTGATGATTTGGTGGTGAAAGGGTTTAAACCATGCGCTCCCTTAATTAATTGATTGTTTTGAGCAGTGTACATTTATCATATAAAACAAAACGTTTGAAAAAATATTCAATGCTTCGGGATAAAAGGGTTTAGAAATGTATTTCCCCCCTATTGGATTAACACAGATGAGGCACTTTCGCCCCTAACCTCTTAAGAACCCAGAAAAATCTTACACATTTATTCTTCATCTAAACATACTTTTCATACAAATATATACTAAAAAGTATGTTTTGAAAAAAAAAAAAAAATTAGGTTTAACAGTTACTGAGAGACGTACGCCTTAAACTCTAAAAATACACTTTTTTTGTGCTATAAATGCAACAAAAAAGGCCGTATCACTTATTTATAGTTAACAGTTTATTTTAACCTTGTTTTTAATGCAAAATTCCTTTGAAATTAACTACTAAAAGAACTTTTTGAAAAGTGTAAAGAATAAGCTAGTTTAAAGTTCTTTTTTTTAAGAACTCTAATTTCGTATTGACCCTTGTTCAACCAATTTTTTATAGAAATAAATGAGTGATACCTGTAACCAAAGGCTGAAAACTTATTTTCGGATCTTCTTCTATCGGAACAGGTCAATTTCGAAACTGATTAACATGTAAATATTTTTTGTGGGGAGGTTTTAAAAAATGTCCCCGAATGGGGACCCCAGGTCGCAAGAGGTTAAAGAGAGACTGCTGTATACACTAAAGTGAGACAGGGCCTAAGTGTTTTGCAGCGATCTGGCTGCATCAATACATATATATCCAATCCTTTCTCTGTCAATATGTTTTATTCATCTGGAGGGTCCCCGAGTATTTTCTGTTGGAGTTCTAGCCCCAAAAATAGACTAACAAAGAACGCAGCTTTGGTCGGTGTTTTCTATTCCGCAAAAGACGAAGTATTGTGGTAAAGGTTTGACTAAATTCTAACTGGCACTTATTTGAAAAATGAACCGAAGTATTTCAATATTAACCAAGAGTCCCGACAATTTGTAGGGTTGGCTTTCCTGCACAGCCCGAGGCAATTTTGCTCTATCTAGGCTAATAGAGATACACTTCTGCTGAGCGCCAGGCAGTATTCAGATTAAAAACATTAAAGACTGACGAAAATTGCAAATCATGTTCATTGTTTTTATATTTATTCAAAAGAAAATCGTTGAAAAGTAAGCACTCACCGACGACTTGCAGGGTGTGGCAGAGGGCGCAGGCAACCAGGAGGGTGCGGGCGACGCCCTTGTCCATCGTCCCCCAGAACGACCACAGGAAGAACGCCACCGCTGGAACACAAGAATGGCCGTGTATGGTAACAGATCTCGATACGATTCCAATGGGGACACTTTGGCCCCTATTTTCAAATAAAGTATACAACACGAAAACTTACCAGGAAAAGAAGAAAGTTATTTTGCTACTAAAATAATGAATAAGTATAATGTTAAAGATATTAATTGGTTATAATTGAAACAAAATGTTCGTAATTATTCACCAAACTACAGATGGCAGCACTAACCGGTATGTAAATATCTAAACAAATTTTTTTGTTTTAATTATAGCTAATTAATATCTTTAAAATTATACTAATTAATTATTTTGATGGCAAAATAAATTTCTGTATTTTTGGGTTGGGTAAGTTTTCGTGAGTACATGTCGTATACTTTATTTGAAAACAGGGTCAAAAGTTTCTTCATTGGAATTGTATAGAGATCTGTCATCATTCAAGACCCTTAAGAATAGGCACGCCAAAACCAATGATATAACCCTTTAAGACCCCGTCAGATGGCGCTGATTTAAGTTTATGAGACTAAATTTTAAAAGTTTTATCGAAATGTAGCATTAAACAGCATCAATGCCAGTGACTCCTTAAAAACCACGTCATTTTTTATACAAATAACGAATGGTACAAGTCAGCTTCTTCGGTATCGATATTTTTGAAAAGCTTGAACATTCTCTTTCATTTCCCGCACTATTGTAATAGCTCGGTCGGAAAAGGCTATAGTAACTAGTAGATATCGTCAATTGACCAGAGCTCTAATTTACGAAGAGTCATTTACCTGTGTATTATTATTGTGTAGCTTAGCATATATTCTCCGGTTTGTGTGCTTGATCAGAGACCCATTTATAAACCCTCGTCAAGTATAAGACAGACACAGACAGAATTTTTACTGATACAGAGAGAAAAAGTACGCGTAGGGCGAAGGCGGGAATCTAACCAGCACCCGGTACAGTGCGCAGACTGTTAGTGTAATGGGGTGCGATCAAACCACAGGGCATGGGGCCCCATCTTCCATCTACTATAGGTAGCATGTACGTTTTCTGTATGTCTATTTCTAGCCTCCATTGATGGCTCCTATGGAATCCAATGGAGGCTAGAAATAGACATACAGAAAACGTACATGCTACCTATAGTAGATGGAAGATGGGGCCCCATGCCCTAGTGGGTTTGATCGCACCCCATTACACTAACAGTCTGCGCACTGTACCGGGTGCGGGTTAGATTCCCGCCTTCGCCCTACGTGAACTTTTTCTCTCTGTATCAGTAAAAATTCTGTCTGTGTATGTCTTATACTTGACGAGGGTTTATAAATGGGTCTCTGATCAAGCACACAAACCGGAGAATATATGTACAGCTGGGGAAAAAAAAACGATCCACCCTTCGGTTTTCGGCTGCTATTGGTCAAGGAATTTTATGAAAGGTGTCATTTTTCAGGAAATAGCTTTAGGTATTGAGAACTGGAAACCAAAATTGTATAAGGGGTCGTCTACATATTAAATTGAGTACCAACTTTGAAAATCCCAATGGCAACACCCAAGTTTTTTAATATAAAAATGTTTATCATCTTCAAAATACCCCAGATCCAAAAGAAAATTTATTAATTTGCTTTATTTGTTGAGATATAAGCATTCAAAGTTGAACGCTCATAATGTTAAAAAAGTTTCACAAACTTTTATTCATACCTTCACAAATAAAATGAATTAAACCAATTTTTTTTTCATTATATACTTCGTAATCTTCCAAAAACAAATCACACAAGTTTTTTCATCAATTTTTCATTTTTATTATTTTTTTATTTAAATTTAAATAAGAAATAATAAAACATGAATAGCAACCCCAAATTTTTGTTACATAAATCGATAAAGTAGATCAAGTAGAATCAAAATCCTAAATTTTTTAATTCAACAACAATTATTTGCCGAGTTATTGTAAAAATACTGAAAAAAACGAATTTTAGGGACTGTGTAAAAAATTACTTAGCACAAATTGGATCCTAACTTGCATTATCGTTTGGTGGTTGAAAAGCGTTTTTGGTAAATATTTATTCAAATTATTGATGTCTGTCAAATGTCTAAGAATCTTTTCTTATTTCAAGTGCATACAATGTATTTTGTTTGTATAATTAACATTAAATTATATCGATTACTGTTTTTGAATGTATGTTATTTCCAATACAATTTAAAAAAGTGTGTTTTATATTAAAAATTAAATACCCTAAAATATTATTGGAATTCGGTGTTTAGCATATTTTATTGTTACCACATTGATTATTTAAAATGATTCGTGCCCACTGCCTTGGTTAAAAATCATTGCCAAATCATTCTGCGTAATTTTATTTTGCTTTCCTTAAATATCGTGTTAAGATCGTAACTCTCGTTTTGTAATATGTGGTTTATATTACCGATAAAGTAAGCCGGGGTTCCGGACACAATCCCGAAAGCCAAAATACCGACAAGCCAGAATCTCGAACGCCGAAATCCCGAAAGGCCATAATCCCGACATAGACGAAATCTCGAAGGGTCGAAATCCCGAAAAAATAGATTTGTGCCCATTTCTCGATTTTTTTAAAATAAAATATTAGAAATTACTTCTTTATTTATTTACTTATTTAGTTAGTTATTTAGTCAGTTAGTCAGTCCGTTAGTTAGTTAGTCAGTCAGTTAGTCAGTCAGTCGGTTAGTTAGTCAGTCGGTCGGTTAGTTAGTTAGTCAGTCCGTTAGTTAGTTAGTCAGTCAGTTAGTCGGTCAGTTAGTAAGTTAGTTAGTTAGGTAGTTAGTCAGCCAGTTAGTCAGTCAGTTCATTGACTAACTGATTGACAGTAAGGTAGACTAAGTTAGTCAGTCTGGACTAACTAACGGACTGACTAACTATAGGAAAGACTGACTAATTGACTAACTAACTGACTGTCTAACTAACTGACTGACTAACTAACGGAATGACTAACTAACTCACTGACTAACTAACTGTATAACTAACAGACTAATTGACTGACTAACTAACTTACTGAGTGACTGACTAACTGACTGACTAACTAACTGACTGACTACCTAACGGACTGACTAGCTAACTGACTGACTAATTGACTGACTAGCTAACTGACTGACTAATTGACTGACTAACTAACAGACTAACTGACTGCCTAACTAACTTACTGACTGACTAACTAACTAACTGACTGACTAACTAAATAAATAATCTCTAATATTTAAAAAAAAAATATCTATATTAAAAAATCTCTATATTAAAAAATCGAGAAATGGACAAAAATCTATTTTCGGGATTTCGACCCATTCGGGATTTTGACTCATTCGGGATTTCGGCTTGTCGGGATTTGTCACAGACCCAATTCGCCGAATTTAAAACAAACTTTTTGTAGCAATATGAATGAAACAAAAATTTGCATAAAATGTAAAACATAAATGTAATAATCATGTTTGTCTATCTGATTGTAACTAATCGCATTTGAAAATCTGTTCGTTATAAATAATCGTACGTGTGACTTAATTTAAAATTAAAACTTTTTCTCGTCTACCCTTTATTTTATTTCTGAATTTTAAAATCTAAAATTAAAAAAAAGGGTAAAAACATAAAAAAATCACAATATTAGTGAAGAAGGTTTAATTCTAGCATCCTTTGGCGAGATTATGGTAACCCTTTTGTTAGCTTGTCGTTTCGAAAAGACATCCTAAATATTTCCTTTTTCAATTTGGAGATTTCCCCCTAAGAGAGTTCAAAATTAATGCTCTAATATCTCAGCAAATAATGCAAAATGAATAATTCCTTTTAAAACCTGGGGTATTTCGAAGGTGCTGAACATTTTTATGTAAAAAAAAAACTGGGTGTTGCCATTGGAATTTTCAAAGTTGGTACTCATTTTACTATGTAGACGACCCCTTACCTAATTTTGGTTGCCAGTTCTCAATTCCTTACGCTATTTCCTGAAAAATGACACCTTTCACAAAATTCCTTAACCAATAGCAGCCGAAAACCGAAGGGTGGATCGTTTTTTTCCCCCAGCTGTACCTACCTAGTACATAGAAGACGTGGTAGCCCTGTTGGTATAGTGTGACTGATTTCCTATCGACTGAAATATGCAGCCAAAATACCCGAGTATATAAATATATGAAAAGTACTGGGGAAAAACCCCATTATTGCATAGGAATCTGTCTGCCTCATTCTTCTTTGGTGACCATAGCGAGTCATCGCCTAAACTGGTGTAAGGAAACCGGTTTTTAGTTGGTTCTTCCTTTCGCAGCAACCCTGATTTACGCCAGGCACGAGTCCCATGCTTGTACAGTGAGAGAAAAAACAAGGGAGAAACCGGTTTCCTGTCGCCAACCACATCTGATTACGGGAAGGTTCCTATGCAATGAAGGGATTTTCCCCTGTACTCTTCATATATATTAATGATTTTGTTTGAGTTACGACGAAGCAATAATTAAAAAATAATGCCGATTAATGAAACATAATTTCATAATCAATTCAACTGAATGTCACTTGTCGAAGGGCCCATTCTCGATTTTTTTTAAAATAAAATATTAGAAATTACTTATTTATTTAGTTAGTTATTTAGTTAGTCAGTCAGTTAGTTAGTCAGTCAGTCGGTTAGTCAGTCAGTCGGTTAGTCAGTCAGTCGGTTAGTTAGTCAGTCGGTTACATTATACAGGGCTTAAACTGTTATTTCCTGCATAAAGAGGAAATCGGGTTTCTTATTTCACATATTAGCATTTATTTAAATCTTCCAAATTAAATTTCAATCTAATATTAAAAGCATTTACGGATTTACGGCTGAGTCCCACAGACCTCGTCCCTATAGTCAATTTGACCCTGATCAGAACTAGTTTAGTTTGAATTATCTTCGCACTAGAGCTACACGAGAGCTATTGGCGACGAGCGTCGTATTTTAGAACCACAATCAAGTGACGAGTATTAATTATTTTTTTTGGTCGTGTTTATTTCACAGCCGAATCAAATAGATTCACGAGTTCTGATTACTGCTTCTGCATTGTCCTTGGTTTGGTTAGGTTTACTTTGAATTATCGTCGCACTAGAGCTACACGAGAGCTATTGGCGACGAGCGTCGTACTTTAGAACCACAGTCAAGCGACGAGCCGACACCTGAGTAGGCACCCAACGCAACCATTAAGGGCGACATCGACGCAGCGTTAGGACTTTGAAGGATATTTAACGTGCACTCCCTCCACACGGGGTATTATTCGTCGGACATTTTGGCTGCACGGGCCGTTTATAGGTCGGCAGTTATTTTGGCTATGCCCGGACCCGAACATGGGACCTAACCGCATGCTAGGCGAATGCCTAACCGACTGGGCTCCCCAGCCCCCTGATCAGAACTAGAGAACTGATGAAGACTCAGGAATCAGGATTGATGAGTTGCTAAGTGTCTTACAAATGTCAATATTTAAAATTTTTAATATTAAATTTTATTACGTATTATTCTACAATAAGATGATTTTAATAATCAAAGAATTACACTCTAGAATATAAAGCGACAATGGTTATATTTTTTGACGAATTGGTCAAGTATCTATTGACAAATTCCCACAGACGGATATTTGTTGGCAAAAAAATAAATAAAACCGACCTTTATAATAACGCGTTTATCCGAGTTCACTAGCACAGACGTGCTCATTAAATCTGTGGAGTCTATAGTCCCGAAGGCGTTAACGTACGATGTCGATCGAGGTCGAGTTGGGTGCCAGCTCAGGTGTCGAATTCGTCACTTGACAAAGGTCAAAAATTACTAACACGTTATCATTAGTAATTACTAATAATTACTATGATGGGTAGGGTAGGGTAGGTACATATAGTATTCCAGTTGTGTGCTTGTCAGCGACCGCTTATAACCTTCGTCAATAAGACAGACACAGAAAAACCACTGGTCACAATTTTAGAAAGAGCCACTAGGGTCGAAGTGACGATTGGAACGAACCGGACCCGTTGAGCAGATCGCAACTCGTAGCTATGGTCTCGATCGCAGGGCTCATCGGTGCTGCATAGGCTGGCCCTACTATGATTGAAACACTAGGTAAGGTAATCGTTTCCGGCTGCCTATTTCTAGCTTCCTTCAGGAGCTTTAACACAGCCAATAACGCCTCGTATTTTAGAACCCTGGTCAAGTGACGATTGAAACACTTCTTGAGGCCCAGTGGCTAGTGGTATTGCTTCGCATTGCCACGCCACAGGTCCGGGGATCGAGTCCCGGAATGGGCGAGGTTGACTCTTCCTTTCATCCCTTGAGTGGGTCAATAAAATGAGTATCAAGCATGCTTGGGAACTGAACACTGGGGGCCCCGCGTGAGGTTGACCACCTTACCGGGACATATGCCCAGCACCCCAGAGCCCTTGGTCACGTAAGCTGGAATGGGCACGGCAGGCCTTGGCCCTCTAACGGGATGTTGCGCGGAGGAGGTTTTATTTAGAAACACTTCTTACTTAAGGACGCACATCCATAGAATCTGCAGGCAAGGTCCTCCACAATGGTGGATTCTGCAGACAAGTCACGAGCGGGAACGTCGTATGAGCTTGCCGGGAAAAAAAGGTTCTGAAAATGAAAATTAATATATTTGAGAAGATAACAAAAAAAAATACTGACATTTCCGATTATTACTGACAATAGGGTATTTGACTAATTTTTTTTTATCATCGTAAATTAAGCGTGTGTACAAAATAAAATGCGAAAAAATAATTAATACGTTATTTGATAAAATATTTTCAACATTTTTTCAAATAACGTAAAAAAAATGAACTTTCAAAATTTGGACGAAAACTTACGCCCGAAAACGCTTTGTGGCTGTCACGTGGTATCTATAACGTGACTAGTAACTATAAACAAACATTTTGGAATCTACTTTAAGCAAATTTGAACACTATCCTCTTCTTCTCCTCCTTCCATTATCTATATAATTCTTATTTTAACAGTAAATTAGATTAAATCCAGTTTAATTACAAACAAAAAACATCGCACCGGTTTGTTTATATATACTAGTGATGTCGGCCAAATCGACGTGTTTGTGATCACGTGACGTACCGATGGAAAAAAAAGCCATTTTAAAATAATTTTTATTATTTATTTAAAGATCTATTTTTCAAAAAAAATATATGCGTTTGTTAATTTTGGGTTCAAACTATATAAAATGATATAAATAAAGTATTTAGCGAACAGTACAGTGACCCATTAACTAAACGACCTAACCTGAACCGAACGATAAAAATCTCTGAAAGGACTGGTTAAAATACTCGTCTACTTATAAACTATTCGTAGAGGTGGTAAAGTTGATTACACTATTTAAAAGTAAGGGTTTTAAATAACTCCTATTCGGAAGGTCATGTACTTAATATAATCGAACAACAAAACTTCGAGACTACTTACTAACAAGAAGGTGGGAAAAGAATGATCAAAAAAAAACACACATCGTTCTTTCCAGGTCTAAAATTACGAGGCGATTGTGTATTAAACTTCCTAAAGGAGAAAAAATTCCTGAATGTTACATTTATAAATAGAATAGTTAAATCATCCGAAGAGGGCTGGAAAAAATATGTAAGCATTGGCAAAAAGAATATATTTTCATCGAAAGCATTAACCGTCGTTTGGGATGTAGGTGCTGGTTCTCCCAGAGTTGGCTTTATTCCTTCCTGTAAAGTAAAAACTTGGTCTGTCACTGACGTTATAAGGGGTCTCTGATAGAGGGTTTGTTCCCTACCTACCAATTATTTTTGCTTATGAATGTAATGATTCCGGCTGCCTATTTCTAGCTCCTTAGGAGCTTTAACACAGCCAATTACGCCTCGTAATTTAGAACCCTGGTCAAGAGACGAGGTGTATATATTTCCTTCTTATTAGTAACCTCAAGAGCGATTCATTCTCCCGCTCTCCTAATAATTATATCCCGGTCAAATTGGGATTTTCGTCGCCCTAGAGTAACGAGTACAGTGATGCCCTATGAGGTTATTATTGAAAATAATGTAAAAGTATTTTAAGCCATAAAAATTGCACAAAAACTTTATGGAATTTTACCTTTGTATATTTTCGGCTTAAATCATATTCAAAATGAATGAGCCAATTACTGTGGGGGCCAACACTGTAAGTACCTGGAAAAATTTGACATCAGAGTTTTTTTCAGGACGAACCTTTTCGGAAAATTTTAATGTACATTTTGTTAAAAAAAAATTTGATATTTTGTTTTATTTCGAATCTCAGCTTCTAATTATTAAAAAACATGTACATTCTGCAACAAGATATATTTTCAAAATATGTATTATTTTGTAAAGCGGTCGTAATACGAGAGGTATTACGTGTCTGCCTCATATGCCCAAGTTTTGGTTGTTCGAGCCCCGGCTAAGTCGTCAGATTTTCTGGATGGGAAAACCGTGGTCACCCAGTTCATATGATTATCTGACGTATAAAAGATCCATCGAGCGTACCCATTTAGCTTAGGTTCTCACGGCATGCTTTAATTTCCACAGAGAGCTCAGATTCATTGAAATCTGAGCGTCAAAATGGGTAGCGAGTGTGTCCTAGACGGTGCCACAAAAAATGTCTCTCAGTTCTGGGGAATATTCTTACTCTGCAAAGGCTTATCCGCCAATAAAGCAGCCCCGTTAGAAGAAGAAAGAGTGACAACCGCTGTGTAGGCATTCTCTCAGTTGTAAGAGGTTCTGGCAGCCGGACCGACTTACAACTTGAGGGGCCCTGGGCACAAGCAAATTTGGGCGCCCCAAACATAAATATATAAAATATTTGTGTATTTTTCTACATTTCAGTGTTTACCAAAAAAATAGCCAAAGTAATTTGCTTGGAAAACATGCTTAATCCCCACAAAATATTTTTTTGTGTGAATTGATTAACACAATTGCATAGTCAACTTTTGTTCATGAATTTAATTTTTTTGCATACTTCATACTAAAAAGTTTGGGGCATATTGAGCATAAATGCTCATGAAACAAATTTGGGGCCCCCTTAAAGTGGGGGCACGTGCTCCATTTGCCTTGCCGGAAATGAGGCCCAGGAAATAAACTCTTCCGTTAAAAAAACCCTCTTCGTAACTCGATATCGTATTATCTTTAAGATATGAAGAATCAAGCTATTATTGGTCAACAGCCCAAAATCGATCTATTAGTGTGACCAGTGCTGGATTTAAAGACGGCCCTTAGGCACTTGACATCGGGGTCCCCCACCATCTCGAAGCTATTTTGGAAATTTAGCAAATTAAGTATACTGGTACAGAACATATAATTTTTAATCGACTTTAATAAACATCAGAATAATACATTATATTACTATAGTTATTCTATAAAATTTAAAAAACCACACGGCGAACTTTCTTCTGTGCAAAAGAACGTATGACGTCATACGTTAGGGGACGGGCCAGGGCTGACGTCAGGGGAAACGGACCAGGGCTGACAGGTCTGGCGTTTTTTCTCAAATTTGGCAATTTTTAAGGCCGTCGGATTTTCGGAGTTTGGCGATTTTATCTTTTTAAGGGCTCTCTTCCTGACTGGGCCCGGGCCTTGTAGGCCTAGGCCGAAATCCGGTAGTGGGTGTGACGTGCTTCGTTCTACGGCCTTCTAATCAAGCTCCTCAGCTGCAGGAGGTGTACTCACGTTGAACCCGAGTCCGGTGAAGAGGAGCGCCATGGAGAGGTGCCACATGCAGTAGCCGCGAGGGAACTTCACGTAGAGGTGCTCGTTGTGGCCCAGCAACTGGCTGATCTGCAACACAAGACGCCATAAGTAATGGACAACTGGAACGGACACGCCTACTGTGACGTCACAATGTGTCACAAATAAAGAGTATAGTCCTACCATCACTTCATGGCATCTATGACGTGTGTTTTAGACGAGTCCACACTACCACTTGTAAAACGAAAAGGGGTAAGGAAGATTGTAGTTCCAGCCAGAGTTACTATATTTAGCGATTCCTTGCTTTTGCAGGCGCATGTTTCTTTAAGGTTTCGAAACAGTTTCTCAACTGAAGGGTAGTTCGAATTTGCATCGGGTTCACTGTTATTGTATAGCTATATTAGTCCCCCAGGTGAGATACTGAATGTGTTAAATAATGCATACTACAGATGCAAATCCATTAACGATCAAGTCAAAACAGAAAAGAAATGCACAATTGAAATTGATGACGGCCCTCATCAATTAACTATAATCCTCTATTCCCCAATAACCCATGTGTAGTTTTAGTGTGACATATTAGCTTCAGCCAAACTAACCCACAATCCCCTATGCTCGCCAAGACTTTGGGATTGGCAACCCTGCCTCCTTTGGTTCTTTACCTGTTTCCAAAGTAAACTCTTCCACAATAAAAATATTTAAGATGCTAAGAAGGGACAGGCGGACTATACACGGAAAAACCCTTCATCGACAGGAAATCGGTTCGTATTGAGGTCTGCTTGGAGAGTAGGGGCGATCGGAAACAGGTTTCGCCCTTGGTTCCGCGGTTCAAGCATCATACTAGTGTCTTGAGTGAATCTTGATCATGTAGATAGTAAATCCGTGTGATAAGAACCAAGGCAAAACTGACAAACTTCACACCAGTTTAAGCGCGATAACTCACTATCGTCGCCAAGCAGACCTGATGCCGACAGATTCCTATGCGATGAAGGGGTTCTTCCCCTGTACTCTTCAAATAGATCATGAGTAATCTTTTCAATGAATACTTTATACAATTTTTTGGGGAGAGGTTCCTCAGACAATTCCTCAAAGAATTCATTATTCTTTAAAAATTTAAAAAGATCAAAAATTTAATTGATTGTCCTAAAAACAGTTGCATCTTAAGGGCGAATGAGCCCGCTGGACCGAGGGTCTCTAAACCAAAGTGCCTCAGTGTTAATCCAATGGGAAAAAATATTTTCTAAGCCACATTTTTCTATCTACATTAAAGAGGGTAGGGTGGGGTAAAATAGGTCACTTGATAAAAACCCCAAAGCAACTTAATATAGAATTAATTTTTCTGAACCAATTTTTGTAATAATATTTTAATAGGTGTTTGAAACCTATTTCAGATGTAAAAATTTTATTTTCATGAATCTGGCAACCAAAACGAATCACTTTAGAAGAAGTAAAACGTGGTGAGCAAACCATATGGAATTCTAACTTCGGAAAAAAACTAAGAAAACACTTCAATCTTGCCCTGTAATTTATTTATATCAATAAAGTACTTACTAAGCAATACTTCAGGACAATCAGTTAAGAAAAATATTGATTTTTCTTTTGATTATTTCAATTTACTTTGGATGGGGGTAAAATGGGTCACAGTTAGACCTAGCTCTTTTGAAGCAACTTTTTGAAAGTTTAACAGCAGATCGTGCTGTGAAGGTCTTTAAAGGTGCAGGATTGCTTCCTAATGATAGAAAAGCAGTAGAATACAGGATTGTGCTGAGTGAAAGAGTCTCTGATCAGCCGGATGTCTCATCATTGAAGGCAGTTATATTACATGATGCAGTTACTTCAGATGACGCAGCTGTTCCATCTTACTTAACACCAACTACATCAAATTCAATTTCCACCTACCCTCCTGTTCAACACCAGCTATGTCGGATACTGTTGCAGGGCTCAGTTTAATTCAACAAGCCAATATTTTATCTTCTTCATTCAAAGAACTCAAACATGCTATCCTGACAACTCTGTCACCTATACCTACAAGTCTAACGAAGGCAGTGATAGCCAACTTTAAAAGGAAGAGAAAATAGTTCGACATAAAGCTGGCGAAGTAATGACGGAAGCAGATGTGATGGAGTGTTTACAAGAACTTCAACAAATGGTTAAAAAAAAAAACACGAGAAAATAAAGAATTTGAATTTTTTAAAAAACCTAAACGAGTCTCAACCAGAAACAGAGCCACCTAAACCCAAGATTGTTGACGATAGCCAACAGCTTTTGACTGGAAAATTGGTGGTAGTTGAATACAAAGGAAAAAAGTAGTTTAAATAATTTGTTGGTCAAATTACATTTATTGATGCGGATGATTTGCATGTAAAATATGTTAAAAAAATCTAGTACAGAAAACTTTTATGTCTTTCCCGAAAAAGAGGACGTGAATATTGTAGAAAAGTCAAATGTTATAAGAGTCTTGGAATAGTTGCTTTGTGACAACCGCAAACAATATTATTTTGAAAACATTGTAATTCTGTATTATTAAGTTTATTTTCTGTGTTCCTGACCTACTCTCCTTATTTAATGTATTTATTAATATATATTGTCATCATTTTGCATTGTGACCCATTTTACCCATAGTGGGGTAAAATGGGTCACAACTTATGGAACTAAATTCAATCCATTTATAATTTTTTAAAAATTACTTAAACTACATAAAAATGTGCGGAAATAATGCAATTTTACGATGTAATTTAAAAAAATCTGAAAAATTATCGTTTTATTGCCAGAGAACTTTAAAAGTGAAAATAGCTAAAAAGTTACCCATATTACCCCACCTGACCCTGTTTTTAAAAAACGGTTTTTTTTATGTGATAACTGTAGCTGACTTACAGGTTCCGACAATCCCACTTTTTGAAATGGGTTCGATTTTTTTTTAAATTAAATTTTTATTCATGATGTACTTTTTCATTTGGGAATGATTTTAAGATCATGTCTTCAAAAATTAAACTAATTTTGAATTTTTAAACAAATATTTTAAGTGAAATTAATTGAATTTAAAATTTACCATAACAACCACACATTTTTGCCCATTTCCAGGCTATTCGGAAGGTTCTAAAAAACCATTTGTAAAACTATTCAACACAGCCGGAGAAATGTGGCTTAGAAATTTTTTTCCCCCCATTGGCTTAAAACTTAGGCACTTTGGTTGCGAGACCCGCGGTCCAGCGCGCCCATTCCCCTTAAAATCTCAGCCCGCGACATTCGCCCTTAATTTAGTTTTTTATGCTCTATTAGACGTCTATTAATATTTTCGATTAATTTGACTATTTTATAAAGGTTGACTATTAATTTGTCGCATACTTGTAGAAAATTTTATCTAGGTAGTTTTCTCTACCACATCTAGTAGTATTAAAGAAAGTCAAATCTTTTTTGAAATATTATTTAAAATAAAAAGAAACTTCTTAATCAAGCCTGTTTTGGAATTTTAGCTTTTTTTATCGTGAATTTTTGAATTTTTCTCTCATAATAGCGCGAATTTCTGTGATGGGATAATTCTAGCAGATTTTTATCGACAAGTTTAAAATGTCACATTCACTAGATTGCTACTGAACTTCTTTCATGAACACAGTAGTTTTTTTTATCGTTAATCTCCATCTGTTTTAAGGGGAGTCGCATGGTTCTATCTCGCCCACGTTAATTTTACTAACTTTAGGAACATTTTTCTCAGGAAATATATGAAATATCATTATGATTTTTTATAGTTTCTTTCTTACATATAGCTCTTTGATTTAAACTGAGGATATTTCACAGTATAAAAAATATTTTTGCAGTGATTTTTTTAAATATGTATTAAAAACCCGAAAAATCCGATATATATATAACTTTTTTTGAGCAGATATATTTAAAATTCCTCAGTTTATATCAAAGAGCTATTAATGGGGAAGAAATAATAAAACAAAACATGTTGATATCTTTTATAGTTCCTGAGAAAAATGTTCCTAACTGTTGGAAAACCTTATATTTCAGGAAACGCAAAAGAAAATTAAGGTATTGGTAAGAACTGGTATACAAAGAACTGGTATACTGGAGTTTCTGAAAAATACTTATAAAAAGAAAACTACTAAACAGAAATCAATTTTCTTGGTCTTAAATTAAAGCTATAGATATCTAGATTAAAAATATAAGAAAAACAGAAAATAGACATTTTTGACCCAAACACCCATCCGTCTCCCCTTAAATTGAAAGAATAAAATACGCGAAATAATTCTAATTTATTTCGATTGCACAATTATTAAGTTATTTTCGCACAATTATTAAGTTACAAGTAAAGTGTCACACCAATTCGGCCACTAAATCTGTAAACAGATTAGAGCCAAAATAAGTAACTTTGTTGATGTTCAACAGACCCCTCCCAAAAACATTGTCATTAAGAACAAGTTTCGGAAGAAACGGTTTAATAGAACGTTTTTAAGACGTTAAGTAAGAGAAACTGTTTTAAACCGTCAAAAGTATGGGGAAAAGTATGTGACTTTTTTGCGGTGCAATTTAAATTTAAAGAAAGATACAAATTCTATATTATAAAATTATGCAGTTAATTAAACAAGGAATAACATACTTTTGATCGGTGAATGTCTCCATTATCCGTTTCGCCAACACCAAGGATCTTTCTGGTTTTGAGCCTGCTGTGCAAATCACCGCTGCTGTGTTTCCTAGAGGACATAAAAACACTATCAGATTATTTAGTTTTAAAATAAAGGGTGGCTATAATATAACCAAAGTTTTAATTTAAAAACTAGATTATAAGACATAAGAATTGGTGCTTAGAATATAGTACAGTAGTACTCCAATTATACGAACTCCAATAGTACGAACTCCAATTATCCATAGCTTTGCTAATTATCCAAATTTCAGGTCTATCACGGTTAGTCTTGGTTGCTTTGTTGGATGTCATACCTAGTAATTTTTTTAATGACATCCAACAGAGACGAACAGAAACAGATAAGCCAGGAATAAAAGTTTATAATTAGCATATTAACTTTTGCACGAACTGCACCTGCTTCATAAAAAGGTATTTTTTATACCTTTTCTACCGATTAACTTCAATTATCTGAATTTCCAATTATCCGAATGTGGTTAGGTCCCAATTACTTCGGATAGTTGGAGGTTTACTGTATATCATTTCGCTGGTTGTTTTAAATACAGGGTGGTGCAAATAAAAGTGGCCCCAACGTGGAGATAAGAATACGACAGAAATGTTGCCAAGTCAAAAACCAATACAAAAACAGGTATGCTAACTGAAGCTATTGATCGCTTCAATACTAAGCCCAAAAATAACACTTGGCGACTTATTTGCCGGCAACTACGCTATGGTTTAGAAAGCTAGTTGAAGTGAAATATAAACAAGGTTTGTATAGCTGATCAAAAAAGTTCCCACTAGTGATTATGGTTGGTTGGTAGACATATATTTTCAGGCTTGTGTTCTTGGTCATAAAGACCCGCTTATAAACCTTCGCCATGAAGGACGGACACGACATACACACGCGGCAGATGCTGCCATCTATCGCCACCTACACAATTTAGACATGTCCCTGAAGGGGAGGGAAATAGTCTCCAGGGACCAATTACCCGTGGTAAACTGCGCAATGACTGACCACAGGACTTTCGGACCCAACAGATTTCACGAGCACGCACTCCGCATATACTCGGTAGGTCTTCAGTGGTACCGGGACCTTCCGATCTCGAGACCGAGACGCTGACCACTAGGTTCCCTACGGCCCTCACTAGTGATTATTTCGGGCGTTATTTATCCTAGAGAATCGGACCTTTTTGCTTTTGTTAATACAAGACATTCTAAATTGATTGCAAGACCCAAAATCTGGTGTTCGGACCCGTTTCGGAATGTTTTTGGACTTGTTTAATACAGATCCTGTCTGACGCCATTTCGTAACTATTCGTTGCATAGCACTCTTTTTAAGCCCCTTTACACCTTTAAATTCTTTAACAAACACCTGGCCACATTTTTTCCACGAATTCGTTTTAATAAAATTTTCTACAATGAACACTCTCTGCCGTACTTTGAGTTTCATCTTCACCTGTGAATTGATCAACTTACACTTACACAGTATCTCAGCTCACACTGACGCACTACGATCTGAACTGGCCAATAGTCCATGAGTAGCTGTAATGTGATGCTAATCCAATCCTACCATTGCAAAAACAGGTTTGTCAAGTGAAGCCATTGCACGCTTGAATAATCTTTTATTTCCACTTGAAAGCTTTCAGGCGGCTTCAAGAGTTTTTCTCGCCAAGCATTTCAACGTATTCCTATCTCTAGACCGGGGCCACTTTTATTTGCCCCACCCTGTACATAGCGGCTAAAATGAAATCGAAGTTTTAATTTAAAAAAGCTATAAAATGAAAACAATTATTGCTGTGCTTGGAATAATACTTGATGATTTGAAAGAGTATATTCTATTTCAAATTACGAGGAAATTAAATCTTTCGTCTCAAGTGTAGGGCCACCAGACATACTGCCTATCGCAGTGCGGTTTAGTTTGTTATTCAACTATCTAGCTATAAAAACAAATTGCAAGTAGTCTGCTTTTTTTGTAGTTTTTTCAAACAAAAACATCCCCCCCCCCCAAAAAAAAAAAAAATGAATTATGAAAATTTAATGATGATTTCATAGTCGAAAACTTAATCACTGAAACAAATCTGGTTATTGGCTTTCAATTCAATAATTTGTGACAGATTATGAGTTATCCGTTCGGAAAAGGCCAGGAACATTTCCTCGTATCGCTGTCATGTAGCTTTAGTTAGTGACGTAAATTCTCCCTAACCTTGTAATTTTACGACCTCGAACTAAGATTTTTACTTTTTCGAAAACGGAGTGTCTAGACTTACGCCACACAGTGGTCTGGGAGCGGCCAAAATGCCAAATTTCGAAGTGTTCGCAAAATGCAAAATGAATAGATATTTAAATTAATAGATAATTGAATAGTAAGATTACCAAATATAAATCATTACAAATAATTTTTTGATGTATTTATAGTTACGAAAAGTCAACAAATGAAAAATAGCCCGTTTTGAGGAGATACAATTGAATTCAAAATACACGATTTATAATTTTATTACACAATTTTTTTGCATGTTTTTGAGTTTTATAAAAGGTTTTATTTTATTTTAGATGATTAAAAAAACAAAATAATTTTTAAATTAGTTTTTGATTTTAGTTTCAAAAATACTATGTTTTTAAATATTTGAAAGAGTGCAACTTTCTAGCTCCACTGTGCTCCAAAGTCTCATTAAAATTAACTAGTTTTCCAAATCTTATATAAAAGATAAATCTAAATTTCAGCTGCGGAAACGTACGGAAACCATAATTACAAACAGAAGTGTCAAAATCTAGCTGTTCAAAAATCGTCGAAAAGCACAACGCTGCCGCGCGTTGCTCCACGGCAGCTGTTAATCTAGAAACAAAGTAACAAAACCGACAGGTGTTTTCGACCACTTTACTTACAAAGTGTTTGATTATAAATATATAACTTAAATACTTGTATTATCTTTGTAGGAGAGAAAAGGTTTGACTTGTTTACAATAAGAATGTTTTCAAAAGATGCCCATTGGCTCTTGGGAAGAGGGGGTTGAGTTACATGCCAAACTCTGTTCACAAGGTATTGTTTCATGGGGGGAAAGTGATTTCATCATATATGTTACCCATAGGAAGTTTGACCAAAGAAGCCCAAGAGGCCAAAAACAAAGACTTTCGGTGGTACAGACGAGAACACTCAAGAAAAAGTACAAATGAAGATGTGTTTAACTTTCTTACTATTTCATCGGACCTTTACAACTTTGCGCAAAGCCTAAAACCAACAAAAAATTAGAGCTACCCGAAGACTAAAAAAAACTATTATATTAATATTGTAATCTTAAAGGATGTTAAACAAATTTATTATATGTTTTCAAAGCAAAATTTTTTAGTGCTTCAAAACAATTTTAAGATTAAAATCCTTTTTATGAATCTGTTCTATCAAAGTGACTTTTATTTAGTTCCTAAAATACGTGTAGTTTTTATATTTCAGATTTGTTAATATACTTTTAACTCTAAGATCATTATATAGTACTTTTAAATCAAATACGATATTATTAATAAATTATTTATTTCCTAAGCCGTATTAAAATTAAACGAAATTTCATTAAAAAGTCTTTAGATGAATATTAATACCATATTTGGCCTTAACATCTTCAATAATAAAATGCTGTTAATTAATATGGTCTTAAAAAACTGTTGACGGTTAATTTGAAAGTATATGTTCTGTGTATTCATATTTTTGTACGATATTTTGATATTAAATTTGATATTATTCCACAACCTTTAAAAGTTTAATATTAAATAATTATTCCACAAACTTCAATGTTAAATATTTTATAATTATTCCACAAACTTCAATGTTTAATATTATATAATTTCATGCGTTCAAAAATTAGTAAAAAAAATATTCACATTAAAAAAACTTTGGTTTCAATAATTTTATAAGCTAAATTGAGAGCAGAAAATATTGAAAATAGTGTACATATTTTTAGCTTGACGTTTCATTTTTTAAAAGATTTAGAAGATTAAAGAAAAAGATTATTAGTGTTTTGGCTTTTTGTGACTGATTACGTATTACCATGACCTAAGCTTACGCATATGCACTTGCCCAATACATGTTGATTAAAACGTTATTCTTTATACGCAATTTTCACATTACATCTTCACATACTATTTTTTGCATTGACTGTAACTTAAAATACATAGGTTTTACAAACTTGATTGTGTCCTATATCGACTCAGATGGGTCAAAAACCTACAAAACCGAATTTTTATACATTTTTGTCAAACCACAAAAAAATAAATGAATTTTGACCGTTTTTCAGCCTTTTCCGACCACTGTGCGCCATACACTTACGCCAAAATCTTACGCCGGTCCTCTGTGTGTTGCCAATCTTTGTGTACTAAATTAAACTCTTAATTTTGAATTATGGTCGGGGCTAGAAAAACTTTTTACAGAAAGAAAGGTTTTAGAGAAAACAAAATTGCCCGGGGCCCCAAACGAGTATTTAGGCTTTCAATGGGCCCTACAATACTGCCCCATGTTGGATACTGATGTTTTTTAGAGAAAACAAAATTGCCCTGGGCCCCAAACGAGTATTTAGGCTTTCAATGAGCCCTACAATACTGCCCCATGTTGGATACTGATGTTTTTTACAGAAAAAATAATTTCCCGGAGCCCCAAACGTGTGCGTACTGGATTGCCACTCACTCGTGTAGCTCTAGTGCGACGATATTAGAGTGCGTCTAGAAAAACACACGATCTCACAGCTAAAAGCACTCTCTGGTGTGTTTCTAGTCACAGCCTTTCGAAAATGAGATAGTTAGTTCATTTCCCTTGTAACGAACTGGTTTAAAAAACAGGATTTTCTTCTACTTCACATCAGCCTCTATCGATGACAATTTTCCATCGATATTGTCGCAGTCAACGTGTTAAAAGATAATAGAAAAAATTGAATTTTTTAAAAAGTATTTTATTATTTCATTTTTGACTAACTTCTTTTTGTGTGACGGAATGACATTTTTGCAACCACGACTGCATCCTGGTACTTAAAAATGGAAACTTTTGTGAATTAACAATACATTGAGTTTTTAAACTAATGCATGTCTTAAATATGATATATAAGCTATGTAAAATTATAATTGAGAGCAACCTACTTGTAACATGGTTTAAGTTATTAACTGTCATTTGACGTGATGGAATGACTAAAAGTTTTCTAAATTTTGTATTAAATTAAAAGTTTGTAAAGTAATAAATTTAATATTTTTTTATTATCTATAGAATACTCATAAGATACTAAATATTACATTATATACATTTATCCACACGTGAAAGGTTTTTTAAACATGTATCGAGGACGATTTCCAACTCGTTGAAATGCTGGCTGAATTGGCAGAGCCAACAAATCTTTTTTGTCCACTAGGCATCGATCTTCTTTTTAGGGAAATGTGAATACATGTCCTTTATCGTCCTGCTTTCTTAACCGAAATTTGAAAACTTGGAATATATTTTCAAACTTAATTTGTAAAAAGTACAACAAATTGCATTTTTTTTATTTTATCGAAGTTGACATTTTTATGGAATTGCCCGTATACTAATTTAAATAAGTATAACTTACATTAATATAAATTTAAAGTAATTTGTAAATTCGTAAAACGCTATTACTTTGATATAAAACTAGAGGGCAACTGGCAGTAAACTTAAATACCACTGAAATAAAAATTCATAACTATTTAAATTTTTTTAAAGTTTTTAAATAAAAGAGCACTTACACGTGTCTAGTCTGCATTCCCCAAGAAACCGATATTCGAATAATCTACTGCAAAACACACATTTATGGAATACACACATTATTCTTTTTTAGAATAGAAAGGGAAATGAAATTCGATAAGGTATATGAATTCCCCATCCGTTATAGACTTTGATCGGACGCATGCGCACAAAAAATCCGGTCTCGATTGTGAAGTTATTTTATAGGTAGCAAAAAAAAAGTCTGATACCATTGTTACTTTCAATTATGGGAGAGAAGGGTATTAGGGAATACCATTTATATTTTTAAGAATAACTCTTTTGGTTTTAAATAAAAATCCAAACAATCACTTTCAGTACATACCATAACTAATATTAATGAAGGGGCTATGGTGAAACAAAACAGAATTTTTTTTGGTTATGAACAAATCTCCTTTAAAAAAAGTTACAAGTGGAGGGTAATATGGGATAGTCGGGTAATATGGAATAGTTGTTTACGATTATTGAAAATAATGTGTAATCCAAAATGGTGTGTAGGGTAATACGGAACACATATAATCTAAAATTGCCTTCATGGCATCAACTAAAGAATCGGTAAACAAAAATTTTGAATGGGTCTTTTGTTACGGAAAATTTTCCGAAGATCAATGAAAGTTGGACTGTTCTTTATGTGCTCATTTTGACTGTACTGGAGCAGTGAAAGAAGATTATTTTTGTGATTTTTGTAAATAGACTAAAAAACAAAATCATTTGAGCGTAAATATTCAAATATTGTTTTTTTAGTTAAAATAAACTATGTTCTGTGAAGTATAAGTAAATTTTCAATAATGGATAAGTTGCATGAAACGTAAAATTCAGAAAATATTTTTTTACTAGTAGGTTAGAAGCTGCTGATTCAGAATAAGCTTGATTCCCGAAGCTTGAATATTCACAAATATGTTTAATTTCAGCAAAAAATATTTGAAATTTGCCTAAAATGTACGTAACGGGAAACAGCACTGACGTCAAAATAAGATATGTTTTTGGCGATGTTTTGATTTATGTCCGTAATGTTTTAATACACTTTATAAAATAGTAAACCATACGATTTCTTCGAAACCTCATTATAAGAAGAACAATATATTATTTTTAACCAGTTCCTATCAAGGAATTTGAACAACTTGTTCCAAGTTTGGTTGCTAGTTAAAATACACACACTAGAGCGCGTATGAGCTATTGCAGAACTATTGACTGTTGGCTCTGATCGGAATAGTCGGGTGAAATCGTTAAACGTTTGAAGAAATTAACTGGAATGAACATGACACGTTTCTGTATAATAACATAATTTTTTTTAAAGAGTTTGATAAAGATGAAAGCACGTTTCACAGTTTTAAAAGAGCTACAGTGAAACGTGATATGAAATAACACGCCATGAACAAAAACGCCAAACATGACGTCATTTGTTATGCCAAGAGGTGGTTTATTGGAAGTGGCATATCACTAACTTTATAAATGAATTTTAAAAAAAATACATCCTAAAAATCAGAAATACTTGATATTTAGAGGTTTCTTAATGTGCTTAATTGAATAAAAATATTTGTGGAAAACGCTGTAATTGTCCATTGTCCATTCTTATACTACGTTTAACTTTTTTAGGAGAACATGGTAGCGAAGTCACCTCCACCTCCAGTATGGCAAGCGTGAGACATGAGTACTGGGAATGCCGCAGAAAGCGAGTCTACTATTCTCCTAGTACACATTATTCTTAATAACAAAATTAAAGTATCATGATTACCAATAGATTAAAATGTTTGAACATTTTCCGTCAAAAACTTTCAAAAATCCGAAAACACACTTTGTTTTGCAGCGACAGCAACAAGAAGTTAATTGTTTGTTCACTGTATCATGGGGGATTTCTTAGGTCTTTCATGGTATTTCCACGTAATGGAAGCACGAGAGAGGGAAATGAAAGGAAATGGAATACGAAACTTCAGTATTCCATATTCCCCGACTATTCCATAATACCCTCCTCTCCTCTACCTCATATGAAATATAAGGTATGAAAGTATTGCAAAGTGTTCCGAAATGGAGATTTTGTGTTTTCTCCACGTTTTTGAGGGTGCTGATTCTAAAAAAGTAGTTATTCAACACTGTTCCGTGTGTGTGCCTGAAACCAATCTAAAGCTCGAGCTAAAGTAGCTATTGACTTCAAATTTGGTACACAAGTTCCTAGATACTATTATACGTCGTAATAGGTTTTGAGAAACCGCGCTGCGCAAGGGTATCTGCATCTTTCTTTTTTTTATTGAAATTACCTAAAAGGTTGGTTGGTTGGTTTGTAGACATATATATTCAGGTTGTGTGCTTGGTCAGCGACCCGCTTATAACCTTCGTCAAGTAAGACAGACACAACAGACAACACACACACATAGTGGATCCATCTAATTTTAGAGACAGAGGCCAACTAGAGGATCCCCAGAATGGCTGTCACCCCCAGAGGATTCCTTAAAAGGTATATAACAACCCTTAAAAGTATTGATTTGTTGAGTGGTAGTTGAAAGTCGTGAAGTGTTACACACTCCTAGTATACCTTTAATTCACTTCAAATGTAATGGTTTTGGAATTTTTAAACATTATAAAGAGACGTCTTAAGTTTCATTTAATTGATTATAGTAGTGCATAAATAGGAAAACGTTAAATAACACACATAACGTGACATAAAACAATTTCGAAAAATGTTGCCTCAAAATCATTTTATCTTTCATACACTAATGTCAAATTAATAACTCTTATTTTGTATTGATTTTTTTTATAAAATATTTTAATAAACTTATTGTGCGTTAATTAAAAAGAGTCATATAGAAAAGATGGCAAAAAAAGTAAAACGCAGCTAGCTATTTTTTAATTGAATAACACCGATAACGTTTCTTAAAAAAGGGATTTCCAACATACATAATTAAAATTTACTTTTTAAAAAAAGGAAATAAAAAAGATCTTTTATAAGTTAATTTTGAGAACGTGGCAGATAACAGATTTTAATTACCTCTCCAAATATTAAATGCAGATTAAAAATCCATAATTCACTAGTTATGATCTTCAGATTAAAAATAAAGATATGCTAGCTAATTGGAGCTTTAATTGGTTAAAAATTTCGTGTTTCAAAATATACATATGCATATGCCCCCAGGGAGAATATAGTTTTTAAGTCAGGGGTAATTTTTTGACATATTGTCTTTATTTAAATATTTGATTAATAATTACATTTATTTGAGTACACGGTTAGGTCCATATTTTTTTTGCGTAGAAACGTTTGAATGTAAAATCGACACTTTGATAGGATTGTAGTTGTAACTATCAAATAAGAAAATAGTTAAATTAATTTAATTGGGGTTCATTTTGAATAATTACATGTTTTAGTCAAACTGTTTTAGTAAATGTTTGTACCTATGTTTTAGTAAAAACTGTTAATTTCAAGATATTTCATAGTTAACGTTATTCTGTTATAATTTTGTGACATGAAGAATGCTTTTTATGCATTCAATAGAAAAAAAACACTTCTTTTACAATGTAATTACTATTACTCAGTTAAAATTATGTTTGATAATTTTGCCCTATTCCCTACAGACATTATTAGATTAAAATTTACATACATTATTAGATTGTAATTCATTATTATTGAATATAATTCATTATTATTGAATATAATTCATTATTATTGAATATAATTCATTATTATTGAATATAATTCATCATTATTGAATATAATTCATTATTATTGGATATAATTCATTATTATTGAAAATAATTCATCATTATTGAATATAATTCATTATTATTGAATATAATTCATTATTATTGAATATAATTCATCATTATTGAATATAATTCATTATTATTGGATATAATTCATTATTATTGAATATAATTTGCACATTTAAAAGCATTAATTTTTTTTAATACTTTGACTCTGTGCTCAATTCTACTCGCGTATTCTGGTCATCATTATAACAATTTCTAATTTTTTAGGTTAAGTTTCGTAAAATAAGGGCATAATAACACTTTAAATTTATAAAAAACTTTTCATAGCTAACAATCAGTTTATACTTTTTTTTATTTTTAATCGAATATTGTTTTACTAATTCAAAATATTTTTTTATTAAAAATATTTTTTGTTGTAAGTTTTTCTATTTAGAATTAACCTAATATTTTAACCATTTTCAATATGATTAATATGAAGTGATGATAAGCATCGGGATGGATATGTTTCGCAGTTTCGCATTTTGAGTGGCAGCAGTTCCATAGGAATGAAAATAATGTCGCGATCAGTTGGTTGGTTGGTAGACATATATATTCAGGCTTGTGTGCTTGGTCACAAAGACCCGCTTATAAACCATCGTCAAGTAGGACGTACACGACATACACACACATATAAGACAGATGCTGCCATCTATCGCCACCTCCACAATTTAGACATGTCCCTGAAGGGGAGGGAAATAGTCTCCAGGGACCTGTACCCGTGGGAAACTGCGCAATGACCGCCCACAGGACTTTCGGACCCAACAGATTTAACGAGCACGTACTCCGCATATATTCGACAAACACAAACATCCATGCCTTACCGGGATTCGAACTCGAACCCAGAGGCTCTAAAGGCTAGCTCCCTAACCGTTGCGCCGCCGGGTCGGCGTCGCGATTAGTTAAGCAATACAGCTGTCGGTGGCCGGAGCTTACCATGTTATGCCACCAACTTCCGAAACCACCGATAAAATCCAGGAATGAAAGTAGGAATGACTATGTCATGTGAAGTAAACCGATTAAATTTTGTATTCTAATGGGCTTGTTTCACCTAGTACGGAAAGAAAACAAAACAACTAATGAAATCGCAGTATGGAGCGCGTGACATCATATAAGAAACATTCCCATTAAAATAATTACAAAGTGGGTTAGTTCAGATAACGTAAGTCTCCAGTTTTCATTTTTAGCCTACTTTTCTTTTTTTAATTCGAAAGAATTAAAAAAATGAAAAAGTAGGTATTGACATGCGGTCGATGTCCGTCTGTCTGTCTGTCTGTCTGTCTGTCTGTCCGTACCCCCTTCCAAAATCGGTTCTATCCATCGGATCTTAAAAATTCTTTTTTTGTTAGAAAGCTATGACCTCAGATACCCAACTTTCATACTTTTTGTCCGTCTGTCTGTACGTCCGGACGGACATAAATCTACTATCTGTCGGCGAATTTCCCATTGAATTAGCATTGAAATTCAATTTTGAGTCATTTAAATGGCTGTAGGTATTGAAATGCGGTTGATGTCCATCTGTCTGTCTGTTCGTATGTCTGTCTGTCTTTCCGTCTGTCTGTCTGTCTGTCCGTACCCCCCCCCCTTCCAAAATCGGTTCTATCCATCGGATCTTAAAAATTCTTTTTTTGTTAGAAAGCTATGACCTCAGATACCCAACTTTCATACTTTTTGTCCGTCTGTCTGTACGTCCGGACGGACATAAATCTACTATCTGTCGGCGAATTTCCCATTGAATTAGCATTGAAATTCAATTTTGAGTCATTTAAATCGCTGTAGGTATTGAAATGCGGTTGATGTCCATCTGTCTGTCTGTTCGTATGTCTGTCTTTCCGTCTGTCTGTCTGTCCGTCTGTCCGTCTGTCCGTATCCCTCTTCCAAAATCGGTTCTATCCCTCGGATCTTAAAAATTCTTTTTTTGTTAGAAAGCTATGACCTCAGATACCCAATTTTCATACTTTTTGTCCGTCTGTCTGTACGTCCGGACGGACATAAATCTACTATCTGTCGGCGAATTTCCCATTGAATTAGCATTCAAATTCAATTTTGAGTCATTTAAATCACTGTAGGTATTGAAATGCGGTTGATGTTCATCTGTCTGTCTGTTCGTATGTCTGTCTTTCCGTCTGTCTGTCTGTCAGTCTGTCCGTCTGTCTGTCTGTCTGTCCGTACTCCCCTTCCAAAATCGGTTCTATCCATCGGATCTTAAAAATTCTTTTTTTTTTAGAGAGCAATGACCTCAGATACCCAACTTTCATACTTTTTGTCCGTCTGTCTGTACGTCCGGACTGACATAAATGTACTATCTTTCGGCGAATTTCCCATTGAATTAGCATTGAAATTCAATTTTGAGTAATCTAAATCATTGTTGCCAAATCAACAATGGCATGAGAAACTTTATTTATTTAAACATATTTGAAGCAAAATAATATTTTCATGAATCAGTTTGGAATGACGTCATAAAATGTAGCACAATTTGATTCTTTGATTATTCATTAATTATCTACCAAGAAAGCGGCAAGGCATACTTTTGCATGCAATTATGCTTAGTTTTTATTTACATTTCTTATTTTTTAATGCAGTTCGGAGTAGTTTCATTACTTTTGTTATTAATAAATATTTAATTATTCTTCGAACTACAAATAAATCACGAGCAGATGATAAATAATATTTAATTAATTTGCGAAAGAATATTAAGGAAAATAGTTGATTTTGGCTTTTAGAAGTTTAAATTATAGCTGGGTGCTGTGTTTCGATTTTTTTTTCTAATGTGTATAAATCTAGTGTAGAAACGGCTGTTGATGATATTTACTTTAGGAACCTAGTTTTTTTTACCGATTAGAACTTCAGTAAGTATTTAAGTAACAGGAAAGTAGGCTATTTTAGTTCTTTATGAACTTCTTGTTTCATTCTGCTGTTATTTGTTGTTTCGGTTTAAATCTCAATGTGCTGTGAAAACCAGTTATGTTTAGTATTTAATATATTTTATATATATTATTTTTTTAGTATGTAGATCAAACTAATCTACCAGATTACCAGTACAATAAACAACCCAACGTAAAAAAACAACTCGAGAACAAAGATGACAAAACGAACACAAATGCAATTTCAGAACGAACAAAAATGAAAACATTACAGCTGCAACTGTTTCTACTCATGACGTGAAACATGACCATTCTTATTATTCTATAATTCGTCATACTTTATCAAATTTATGTATTAAAATAAATATTAACAACTCTTTTGTGTACAAAACAGCACCATACTATACCAAATAAACAAAGTCGTGTAGCTATTCAAAACAACTTTTAATCATTAACTTAATTGCAGAAGTTATCGTCAACGTTTAGTCTGATAATTTGTCAGACTCAGAGACATATAGTTGATTTATTATCTGTAACTTCTCAGACATTTTTAGTATGTTGAGTGATTATTAATGGCCTTTAGCTGAAACATAAGTGTAGAAGAATTAACGAGGTGCCATACTAACTTGTGATAAATGTTATTATTCTGCCACAGTTATTAATAAGTAAATGTTTGAAAGTTTTTTGTATATATAAATCTGGTGTGTGGGACCGATTTTGATTAATAACATAAAAAATCATTCTATAGGTTTTTTTATAAAAAAAAAGTACGTTTTGAAATTTTTTGCATTAAGTAGTTTCATGTTAGGCCTAACAAATACTTATAGTTATATGAAATAATAGAAACAAATGAATAAATCCAATGAAAATAGATAAGGAAAATGAATAATAAAAAAATAACACTAATTAGTATAAATAAATGAAACCAATAAAAAAAATAAGACTATTGGTTAAATAAATCATTATTTATTTTGATTATAGTGTTAATGTAAACAAGAAGTTCATAAAGAACTAAAATAGCCTACTTTCCTGATACTTAAATACTTACTAAAGTTCTAATCGGAAAAAAACTAGGTTCTTACAGTAAATATCATCAACAGCCGTTTCTACACTAGATTTATACAGATTAGAAAAAAAAATCGAAACACAGCATCCAGCTAATAATTTAAACTTCTAAAAGCCAAAATCAACTATTTTCCTTAATATTATTTCGCAAATTAATTAAATATTATTTATCGTCTGCTCGCGATTTATTTGTAGTTCGAAGAATAATTAAATATTTATTAATAACAAAAGTAATGAAACTCCAAACTGCATTAAAAAAAATAAGAAATGTAAATTAAAACTAAGCATAATTGTATGCAAAAGTATGCCTTGCCGCTTTCTTGTTAGATAATTAATGAACAATCAAAGAATCAAATTGTGCTACATTTTATGACGTCATTCCAAACTGATTCATGAAAATATTATTTTGCTTCAAATATATTTAAATAAATAAAGTTTCTCATGTCATTGTTGATTTGGCAACAGTGATTTAAATGACTCAAAATTGAATTTCAATGCTAATTCAATGGGAAATTCGCCGACAGATAGTAGATTTATGTCCGTCCGGACGTACAGACAGACGGAAAAAAAGTATGAAAGTTGGGTATCTGAGGTCATAGCTTTCTAACAAAAAAAGAATTTTTAAGATCCGATGATTAGAACCGATTTTGGAAGGGGGCAGACAGACAGACAAACGGACAGACAGGCGGACAGACAGACGGACAGACATACGAACAGACAGACAGATGGAGATCAACCGCATTTCAATACCTACAGTGATTTAAATGACTCAAAATTGAATTTCAATGCTAATTCAATGGGAAATTCGCCGACAGATAGTAGATTTATGTCCGTCCGGACGTACAGACAGACGGACAAAAAGTATGAAAGTTGGGTATCTGAGGTCATAGCTTTCTAACAAAAAAAGAATTTTTAAGATCCGATGATTAGAACCGATTTTGGAAGGGGGGTACAGACAGACAGACAAACGGACAGACAGACGGACAGACATACGAACAGACAGACATACGAACAGACAGGCAGATGGACAGACAGACAGTTGGAAATCAACCGCATTTCAATACCTACAGTGATTTAAATGACTCAAAATTGAATTTCAATGCTAATTCAATGGGAAATTCGCCGACAGATAGTAGATTTATGTCCGTCCGGACGTACAGACAGACGGACAAAAAGTATGAAAGTTGGGTATCTGAGGTTATAGCTTTCTAACAAAAAAGAATTTTTAAGATCCGATGATTAGAACCGATTTTGGAAGGGGGGTACGGACAGACAGACGGACAGACGGACAGACGGACATCGACCGCATGTCAATACCTACTTTTTCATTTTTTTAATTCTTTCGAATTAAAAAAAGAAAAGTAGGCTAAAAATAACGTTTGCGTGCGTAACTATTTTATAAACACGCAGAGTAGGAAATTTAAGCGGTAATGAAAATGTTCTAAGGTGTAATTCCATCGCATTTCAATGCCATTATTTTCGCATTCTATTAAGTAATCACACCTTTAATACCTTTATACCATTTAAATATTTTCGAATGAAACACGTTGCGACTTCGATAAAACTCCTTCTAAAACAACTTTTTAAAAATTAAAAGACAAATTGCAGTTGAAAAGTTTAAACAGGTTATTTGTGGGCCTAAATATCATAAAATATTTATAAAAGTCCAAATTCACGATAAAAAAAATCTTTGAGAACCATTTCTCCTCGTATTATGAAAATTAATTTGTTCTAAATTCCTATAGAAGCGCCATCTGGTGTTTTGCTGCTTTCTTCTTTCAACAGAATGACAATATGGCTCCTTTTTTTAAATTCATTCTTTGTTTGAATTTGTTGATGAAATCCGTTAAAGGTAAAGAACAAAAGTTGATACGATGTTGAATTTAGAAATTGAAAGGTTTCCCTCTCGGGGATTTCGAACAACGGAACAGGGTTCTGAATTCTTTATGGAATTTTTTACAATGCAAGTCTCTTTCAGCTGGGATTAAAGCGAGTAATAAAACATGGTGTAAAATCTACTTTTTCGCATTTGTGCTTAAAGTAACTTTTCGCACACTGGTTTCTCAAAAGCGTGACTTTATGTATGGTTACTGATTTGAATAAAAGGCATTTTTGGCACCGGATTATATGAAATATATTCTCAATTTTATTTAAATTAAATTTTTTGAATTCAATTAAAATATTTTGCAATTTCTCGAAAAACTTATTATGCATCCGAAAGTTAAATAAAAAAACTCGTGTATTTGAAGTCCTTAGATCTTTTGGTTTAAGTGGTTACAGACAGAATGGCACAAATGTATTCTGACGGATGAACGAATGTTTAAATACCTTCTTTTCAGTATCATTACCCTCCAAAACGAGTAGAAAACACAAAATCTTTATTTCCGCCCAATAATTTCATCACCTTCTATTTCGTGTTAGGTAATTACACAGAATAAATTTTAATCTCGAAAGCAATAGTGACAAAAAAAATATTTTTACGCTAGGATAAAATAACCAATAATATATTACATTTCGTTAACGTAAGGTATTTACTAAGCAACATTTGCGCTAACGCTTCTAATTAAGATAAACAAACTTTATCGCAAGCGTAAATTAAACTTTCTTCAAACGGATGATTTATTAATCTCAAATGAGTTGGGGGGAAAACCCGTAGGGGGCGCTGTTTTGCCGAAGTTGTAACTGTAACTGTGGAAATCGGTAAACTTCGTGTGTGGTAATTGCACTTTGGGGGCGTCCATAAATTACGTGATGCGGTTTTGACTTTTTTTTTTTACCCTCCTGGTGATATTTTGTGTTGTGTGGCTCGATCCCCTTCCCTCCCAACCACGGCCTACTCAACTACTAAGGCCGAAGAAGCTTTCCCAAACAAGCTCGGGGACGGATATTTTGACGTCATAGTTCCGAGTGACGTTGTTCCGAAGATTAAGGCAACCTGTCTCGAAACCTGTTCGGAACCACTCGTTCACGGCTGACCACAATTTAAGGGCTCCGAATGCGTCCGAACTAGTTTCTCGATCTTCGGCACTGGGAACAGTGACGTCAAAATTTCCGTCTACGCTCATGCTTGGGAGAGCTTCTCTGGCCCTGTTATTGAAGTTGGCCCCGTGTCCTAACTCGTAATCTCACGTAACATACACGTAAGAGTATTACATATGTTAAAATTAAAGTTTAAAAGTTTAATACAGAACTAATAGCACAGATGGGCCTTTTTTTTAAGCATGGGGAAGGGAGATTTTGTGTTCCCAGTTTTTTTTACAATCCTACTTCCTTAGATAATAATTGATTTTTTATTTTTTCGACATTATTGCAAAAATCCCGGCTCCCATCCTTCCATTATCTGAACCAAAATTGTCAAATATAACGAAAATATTCCTATACATTGGTATTAAGTAAAGCTCCTTAGCCACAAGGACTTAAGCAATAAGACGAACTTATTTTTCGGTCCGCGCTGCAAATCCCTACTAAGTCAAATAAAAGAACTAGAAGAAAAGTTGTTTGTGCCCGGCGATATTTGGGAATCCTATATTGGCTGATGGGCGGTAATCTGTCCCAGTGAGACTTGTGTTTGCCCACAGGTAGACAAAGATGGTCAAAGAAGAAGTAGAAATCAATATTTATGGCAGTGCAATGTGGTAGATTAAGCTCAAGATTTGATCCTTATAACTTTTCAGTAAAGGAAGTTAGTTAAACAAAATGGATTTGTTTTAATCAAATGTTCAAACTATACTTTGTTCTAGCTAAAAATTTGCAAATTAATAACTAAAGTCATCAAAGGTTAATAAAGTCATTTGAACTTTTTTTGGTTCTTTTTCAATCAAAGGGCAACATTTGCCATGGCTTATAGGAAATAAATAGGGATGTGTACACAACACATTGTTTGTGGGTCAATAAAATGAGTATCAAGCATGCTTGGGAACTAAACACTGGGGGTTCCGCGTGAGGCTGACCACCTTACCGGGACATATGCCTAGCACCCCAGAGCCCTTGGTCACGCATGCTGAAATGGGCACGGCAGGCCTTGGCCCACTAATGGGCTGTTGCGCCGAGGAGTTTAGTTTAGTTTTAGTACACAACACGGCTTTCAATTATCACTTAATAAATCAATCTATTTAATAATAAATATATTTAATAATAAAACATCAATATATTTTAAAGGTAATTATGCACCCCAAAGGGTAATTTCACTAACTTTAAAACCTAAAACTCTCTTTGGCAGCAACCCTTCGCGAATGCTCGATTTTTTCCGAAAACATTATAATGACGTATACGACTAATGCTAAGAACTCGTAAACCAAATTTGAAGTCTGTAGCTCTTTTCGTTTTCCAGTAATATCTTTAAAGCCATTAATATCTTTTAAACAGAGAAATAGATAACTTTCAACCATTGCTTACGTGATGAATGCATACGAGTGGAATGCAATGAATACAGACAAATTAATTTAACTAAATATCTAAATTCACATGTGAAAGTACTTTGTTTTGTCGCCCAAAAAATCCTTTTAACGCCAAGGATTCCATTTGTTGAGATTTGCAGCAGCGAAATAGTAAGGTTTTAGGTTGAATTATCACCACACTATAAAAAAATAGATCTACATTTAATAGAGCTACATTGCCGCGAAATGGGAAAAGTGCCGATTTTTTTTTAAAGTGTATTGGCAATACATAACAATACAGTATAAAAACAGTGTCTATCTTTTCTGAACTCAAATCAAGGAGGCATAAAATTTAGCAGAAAAGATTTTTCTAGTTAGCTGTTTGAAATAGTTTAACAGTTGTTAGCTTATGTGTGAAATAGTGTAATAGTTGTTAGCTCATATTTAAAAGAGTTGAATAATAGTTAGCTTATGTGTGAAATATTGTAATAGTTGTTAGTTTATGTTTTAAATAGTTTAATAGTTGTTAGCTTATGTTTAAAATAGTTTAATAGTAGTTAGCATATGTTTGAAATAGTTTAAAAGTTGTTAGCTTATGTTTCAAATAGTGTAATAGTTGTTAGCTTATGTTTGAAATAGTTTAAAAGTTGTTAGCTTATGTTTCAAATAGTGTAATAGTTGTTAGCTTACGTTTCAAATAGTGTAATAGTTGTTAGCTTAAGTTTGAAATAGTTTAATAGTTATTAGCATATGTTTGAAATAGTTTAAGCTTGTGTTTGAAATAAAGTAATAGTTGTTAGCTTATGTTTGAAATAGTGTAATAGTTGTTAACTTATGTTTGATATAGTTTAATAATTGTTAGCTTATGTTTAAAATCGTTTAATAGTTGTTGGCTTATGTTTTTTAAATAGTTTAAGGGTCTTGTATGGTAACAGATCTCTATGCAGTTCCAATGGGGAAACTTTGGCCCCTTTTTCAAATTAAGTATAAGACATGTAGTCACGAAAACTTACCACAAAATACAGAAGAAAGTTATTTTGCCATTAACATAATTAATAAATTTTAACGATATTAATTAGTTATAATTAAAACACATTTTTTGTTTAGATATTTACATGCCGGTTAGTGCTGCCATCTGTAGTGTGTAAATAATTACGAAATTTTTGTTTTAATTATAACTAATGAATATCTTTACAATTATACTTATTAATTATTTTAATGGCAAAATAACTTTCTTCTGTATGTTTTGGTAAGTTTTCGCGAGTACATGTCTCATACTTTATTTAAAAACATGGTCAAAAGTTTCTCCATTGGAATTGTATAGAGATCTGTTACCATACAAGCCCCTTAATAGTTGTTAGGTTATGTTTGAAATAGTTTTACTAGAATTGAACAGACTTACCTTTCTAATTTCGGAGGATGAAACATGCGGTGAGCAATGGCGCTCATAGGTTTGATGGGTGGTTTTTCGGCTAGGTTTTCTTTGTTGGGAGTTGGCAACAGTTGTTCGGATTCAGCCATATCTGGTTGTCTGGGTTTTTCACTTTTTCACAAATCACTTGTTTTGTATATTTGTTACTTTTTATTACTCACAAGTTTTGTTTTTGCCACTTTATTTATTAGTAAATTGTTGTATTTGACATTTTTTAATTCCAACTTGTTTTCGTCACGTTTATTATTTGAATTTGACACTTTTTTTTTTTATTTAAACTTGTTACTTTTACACAGTTTTCATTACTCACTTGATTTGTATGTCACTTTTTTGGTTAATCACTTGTTTAGTATTTGACACTTTTTTTAAAAATTCAAACTTGTTTTGTATAGTCACGCTCAGTCATACCCTTAAAAAAATTGCATTTCGATGCAGGTATAATAATTTAACTTAAATGTTCAGTGAAATTCTTTGCAATAAACTTTATTTTTAGTTGTCACTGAAAATCTTTCTTCGTAAAGATTAACTGCACAGAAAATGTTTATAAATTTAGGCTTAACGTTAGAATTCAATGTTAGGCTTAACGACCTAACGTTGAATAAAAAGCTCCACAATCATTTTATCTATTTTCTTCATAAAGATTTGAACTTTTTTTTTTAAAGTCTTTGTCCTGTCGTTGTTAAAATATTCGACGTAGTGTTATTTCAGATACACATTTTATATCAATATATCTAAAAGTCTCTTCTTTTTTATTTCTTGGTTAATATAGTTCAGGTATTTTGTGGTATATATTAATTGCAGTGGGTCACATTAAGGAGTTATTCTGGAAGTCTGTTATTCCTGTGAATATTTAAGAATGCAACAAAAGTCTTTAATTTTTTCTATTTTCTGTTATAGTCCACTGTTATTCTCTTGTGTTCTATTTTAGCTATTATTTTTCGGAACCTACAGCTGCACATTCACAATCTAAAAAAACTCAAAAGTGACTTTAATCGAACACGAATATTAAGCCTATTAGACGATGGTTTTCTTCGAATTTTTTTTATCTGAATTAATACTCTATCCACATTCACATGATTATCTGACACATCCTATTATTTCATTTTAAACATAGTTTGTAGAACAGTCAAATTTTCAATCAAATTTTCTAAGTATTCCATCGTTGAAAAATAATACAATAGGTGTCTTCGAGCTATAAAATGCGAATGAATGTTTTACACAAGAATAAAATTTCGAAAAAAAATTATATAGAGTGAAGATAGATAGCCTTTGTGTTTCAAGAGTATTTCGAAAGCAAATTGAAAACATTATTTGAGTATTGTTTAAAAAAAGAACTTATTGTAATGAAACATAAAAGCAATTTTATATAAGTACCATAAAAAAAAAGATACGAATAAAAGGTTGTATGATATTTAGTTATAACAAAAGATACATTGAAATACAACACACATGCATAGTACACAAAACACACATTAATTATATCATACATTCTTTACGTATCATACTAGAACAAAAGCCGTGCTCATATATCCACTGCAAAAAAAAACTTTTAAATTTACAGAAAAACACTGTTTTTTTTAATTCAAACGTTTTTTTTTGTAAAACATGCTGCTTGAAGTAAAAACAGTTTTATTTTTGTTTTTAACGGCATTGAGTGTATCCCCGACTGTATTAGTATAAAATAAACAGATTTAATCTGTAAATTTTACCGTATTTTTGTGAAATACCAGTTGAAATTTTTTCTGTAAAAACAACATACTTTTTTACAGTGTAAATACAATACAAAGCATAATTATAGACGCATATACGTACACATGCACACATAGATCAATAAAACACACAGAAATAAACCGTACCGTAACAATGAAAATTCATGCACAAACATACAATTTATGGTACGTCTACGATTTAAAGGATTAGTGAGTTTGCAATACAAAAAAAGTCGCAATACAAAAAATGAAAAACAAGTTTTTTTTATGAATATTTTTATTTTTTGAACTAGAAAAAAAATCAACGCATAGCATTGCTATAAATATTTGTTTCAAATAATTAGCAATCGTCATTACGCCAAAAGCAGATTCCTTAAAATAGGATCCTTTGAAGCCAACTCAGCGATCAATGTTGGAACCACCGAACCCGTATAGAGCTGAAATAAGGGTAGAATCGGAAATTCCATCCAATTTTCACGGAAAATTTGGCCTCAACACTACCACGTAACTCACAAGGAAATTGTTACATCATTGTAATATCTGCCGGCGAAAGAAATCGATTTTAGCTTCGACACTACGTTTATAACGTAACAAGTGGAAGGTATTATAATCGTTCAGTCCGTCTGTCTGTCTGATCGTTTGTCTGTCACCCACTTTCATATCCCAAACTACAAATGATACGGACAAGTGCGATACGTCAAAAAAATTCAGCGCATCGAAATTAGAATACATTGGAAATTACAGAAAAGAATTCGAATTCGAAGTACTTCAATTATTTAAAAAACTGCAAAATTTAATGCTCATTTAAAAAGCATAGGAAGCCATTTTTATTAGAATTAAATCACCATTGCCATCGCAACAATCGCTCGAGAAACTTTAATTCTTTTAGACAATAAATTAAAATAAATGTTTTTTTGCGACATCGATCAGTTTGAAATGACGTCAAATATATTTCACTACGAGATTCTTTGTATGTTGATATGAAATGTTTTCATTCTATTTAAAAGAGAGGGATTATTACATATTTATTCTTTAAAATATAAATTAATTTTTGCAAACGATAAGTAATAATTATTGAATTTAATTTTCGAAATAAAATAAATGAAACTAGCCAAATTTAGCATATAAATGTTTAATATAGAATTAATGATGTGTTTGGCGCTTTTTTACCTGTTAAATACAACTGTTGTGTGGAAGCGGGTTAAGTGACAGATTCTGTTACAAATCTACTTGTTTTTATCCATTAACGACGACTTTTTGAATGCCATTAATAATTTCATTTCCGAGTAAAACCTTCAACTTAAGTTTTTAAATTCGTTTTTCGTGTAATTTAATTCGTTCTACTTAAATTTTTGAGGACTACGGTCTTCAACAATCTTATATTTTATTGTTGTTTGGTTAAACTTAAGCAGAAAGCTCATTTTTGCGTGGCAAATTTTCCTGCCAATCGTTGTTAACGGGATAAATTCGAATAATAAGAGTATATTTTCTGATTGTGTTTCTTCTATTATCTTATAAAATGAAATGATAATGAAGTACTTTGAAATGAAGAGTCGTAGTATTAAATAAAAATTAGTTTAAAGTACGCATTTGATGAAAATTCTATCGCCAAATGCCTTAAAATCGTGTGAATAACAAAATGAATACATGTTTATCTTTGGAAAAGGGTTACTGCTACTATACTTCAATTCCTTTTTTATGTACTTAACCATGACTCTTAACTATTAGATACTATTCAGATTGTTGCTATACTAAGCATTACTATAACCATCAAGCACGAAGAAAATTACCGAAACTGGTCAAGTACCGAACAGCTAACTTGTACAAAGTTAGACCATAAGACATAGATACTATTAGATTAGTTAACCATAGATACTATTCAGATTGTTGCTATACTAAGCATTACTATAACCATCAAGCACTAAGAAAATTACCCAACCGAAACTGGTCAAGTACCGACAGCTAACTTTGTACAAAGTTAGACCATAAGAATAGATACATTAGATAGTAGACCATAGATACTATTCAGATGTTGCTATACTAAGCATTACTATAACCATCAAGCACTAAGAAAATCACCCAACCGAAACTGGTCAAGTACCGACCAGCTTTTCTGTACATTAGGGAAAAAAGGGCCATTGTACAAAGTTAGACCATAAGACATGGGCCTGTTTTCTACAAAGGATCAGATTTATTGACCAATATAAAAGTCTCCTAATGAAATAGAACTTTTTTGTATTAAGAGGGTGGTATTAGCCGGAGTCTATAAAGGGACTCTAAAAGAACAAGTAAGGATGTTAAATTAAGAATTAACTTATTTTTCTTTAAATGTTCTTTTGTTGAAACAGAAACTAACTCCCCGTTTGATATCCGTTTAGTATCATGATTTTTAGATGAGTCCTCTTTCATCTTCATAACGAAAATAAAAAATAAGTATCCGTCGATTGGAAGAACCTAATTTCAAACATCAAAAAAAAGATTGATCCGATTTTAACTTGATTTACATTTAAAACTGTTTAAAGCGTTTATGTGGTTAAAATTTTCTTTTTTCCCCCAAAAAAACCTGTGAGTTAGGAATAAAGTTAACCTGAATTGATAGTTTATTTCTTTTCCCCAAAGCATTCGACTCAACTAATTTTATTAGTACAAATTTATCGTATCCAGAACCGTTTTTACAGAAATAAAGATTGAAATTCAAACAAAAATAAACCCTAGTTTTCACTTTTTATAAAATAATCAAAATTCTTGATTTGTTATATACAGTCACTGGACAAATTATTGGACGCACTGCAGGATTTCATGTAAAATATTAATTACCGGGTGATATTGTACCGTTTTATTATTTTAAATTGATTTGTTTTTTATTTTTATATTATCCAATCAATTACCGATTTATTTGACATAAATAAAACAGCATTAATTTAGAAAAGCATAAGTTTGTTTAAAGAAAAGTGAAATTAATGTTAGTAAAATTCAATATTTAGTTGAGCCACCTTTAGCCGCTTTCAAATCTTTAATTCTGCGCGGCATGCTATCAATGCAAGACTGTACTGTCTCCGGCATTTGAGGATGATGATTCCACACATAAATAATCTTATAATAATTAATATAAATTAATCTTAATCATAATTATCTTAAAATAAATACAAATATGTAGTCTACAACAATTCTTTTAAATAAAAATCAATAATATTGTAGTTTAAATATACCATTATTGCATAAAAACTCTTAAGAAACATAAAATTACTAAAAAAAAAAATACAGTGCGTCTAATAATTTGTCCAGGGACTCTATACAAATACAAATAGATCCACTCCAAAACTATATCCAGACTGGTAAGGTAAGGTAAGGTAATCATTTCCGGCTGCCTATTTCTAGCCTCCTTCAGGAGCTTTAACACAGCCAATAAACGCATTGTAATTTAGAACCCTGGTCAAGTGACGAGGTCGACACCTGAGCGGGCACCCAACGGAACTTCGAGCGACATCGTACGCTAACGCCGTCGGGACTTTGGACTCCACAGATTTAACGAGCACGTCTGTCCCTGTGTACTCGGGCCCATCCGTGATGAGGATTTTTATACTATTTCCAGCACAGATCCGATTTATAGGATGACTGGCAGTAGGTGGGATACGAACCCCCGCACTCCTGAGAAGGTTGAATCTCGAGGCTGATGCCCTAACCACTCGGCCACGGACGGGCCCCCAGACTGAGAACTAACCATCATATAGAGTCATGAAGATCGCCAGAGAAGGCAGGAGAGTCAACAGGATCTGCGATAACTGCCCAAATACGCAGCTGACATCATGCCACCTCTTTGAGTGTCTAGCCATGAGTGTGAATCTAAGAGAAATGAGAGTCTCTTGCCGGTCATCGATAGACCTGTATGACGACAATATCAAGGACAATGCAGGTGGGCTGGGGAGCCCAGTCGGTTAGGCATTCGCCTAGCATGCGGAAGGTCCCAGGTTCGGGTCCGAGCATCGCCTAAATAAATGCCGACCTATAAACGGCTCATGCAGCCAAAAATGTCCTACGAATAATACCCCGTGTGGAGGGAGTGCACGTTAAATATCCTTCAAAGTCCTAACGCTGCGTACGATGTCGCCCTTAACGGTTGCGTTGGGTGCCTACTCAGGTGTCGGCTCGTCGCTTGACTGTGGTTCTAAAGTATGACGCCCGTCGCCAATAGCCCTCGTGCAGCTCTAGTGCGACGATAATTCAAAGTAAACATAACCAAACCAAGGACAATGCAGAAGCAGTAATCAGAACTCGTGAATCCATTTGATTCGGCTGTGAAATAAACACGACCAAAAAAAATAATAATACTCGATAATATCTGCAGATTAAATAACACCCGCAACGTCCAACAACTTTAAGGAAACAGCATATATCCTAATTCAAGATAGTAAACTAAAGTTTGTGAGGGTTATCTTTCCACAACGAATAATCGTAAAATCCGCTGCTTTCGCTTTTAGTATCCACATAGGGAAAATTAAGGGATATTTTACGGCCTCCAACAGTTTTAGCTTGTTGAGATTCAAGCAAAGAATATTAGTCTATTGATTTGAATCCGTAAACTATAGTTTACTCAAAATAAGGTTACAGCCGGAATTAATAAAACCAAGCGATATGTGGGGGCTGGGGAGCCTAGTCGGTATAAGCTTGACTTGCATGCGAGAGATCCCAGGTCTGGGTACTGCCAAAATAACTTCCGACCTATAAACGGCCGGTGCGGGTTAAAAAGTCCGACGAATAATACCCGGTATAGAGGGATAGCACATTAAATATGGATAAATGTCCCGATGCCGATTCGATGTCCCCCTTTAAAGTTGCGTTGGTTTCCAACTTAGGTAAATGCTTCACTTGATTGTGGTTCTAAATTACGACGCCCGTCTCCACGGCCAACTTCAATAACAAGGCCAGAGAAGCTCTCCCAAACATGAGCGTAGACGGAAATTTTGACGTCACTGTTCCCAGTGCCGAAGATCGAGAAACTAGTTCGGACGCATTCGGAGCCCTTAAATTGTGGTCAGCCGAAAACGAGTGGTTCCGAACAGGTTTCGAGACAGGTTGTTTTAATCTTCGAAACAACGTCACTCGTAACTATGACGTCAAAATTTCCGTCCCCGAGCTTGTTTGGGAAAGCTTCTTCGGCCTGAGTAGTTGAGTAGGCCGTGCAGTCTCCTGTAGCCCTGTTGTAGCTTTAGTGGGACGATAATTAAACTCAAATCAACACAATCAAGTGATATTTGGCGAGATTGGTTCCGAAACAAAAAAAAAATGCCAACTACTTAGACCCTTTTGCCTCGCGTGTCCTTTTTAATTTTGGTTTTGGGTTGACCTCAAACCAGACATGAATTACTGTGAAAACCCATACACTCAATCTATAAAAATGTATAATTAATAAGTATCTCAAGATATTATTTTGAAAATATATTTCACTTTATTCGTATTTCAAACATGTTACTACAGTTTTTATCGTCATTTTTTAAAAATGAAGTCAAGGTTTTAAATATTAATTGTTTCGGAGAAACTTGACAACAGCAAAGAAATTAGATAGCTTGACAATTTAGCGAAAACTCGAGAGTATTTGGTATTTTCAATAATTATATTGTATTTATAATCTAGCAACATGGAGATTCTTCAGTAAACCATGCATTGTAAAAAAATATCGTTAAAAAATTACAGCATATGCTAGGATATTTTCCTTTTTTTTGTACTAAGACTTTTTATTCTAGGTATATTATGATAATTTATTTTTTGTAATAGTAGTACAAAACTAATCAGAAAATTTTCTCCCACCATTCAACTTTTGAAACAAAATAAAAATCAACTTTGTTTCACAATCAAGTGATAAATTGCCAAGTTTGACACTCTTTCGCGGTCGGTCACGTGACTTATTTTGGGGCCAATTATCCCCTGAGGTTTGAATGGTGTTTCCTCTTCTACTCTTACCTCAGTTCCATAACTTATCTAGCTTAATTCTACTAAACACACATGTCAGCTCCTATTTGCTAACTTACGAGGCATAAAGACTAAGTTACCATTTCCTCTGTATTCCCACGAGTTACCCGAGTAATTCAGACCCACTCAGCCCTACCATATAAAGACAATTGAATTAGCATGGTTGGTATTGTTACAGCCGACTAGGCGGCTGAATGGTCAGGAAGCTAACCAGGCAGTCAGAAGGTACAGGGTTCGAATCCCGGCATACGGGCATGGATATGTGTGTTTGTCTGCATTTGTAGGGGTAGGTACATATATATTCCGGCTTGTGTGCTTGATCAGAGGCCCGCTTATGAAGCTTTCGTCAAGTAAGACCGACACGGAAAGGATTTTTTACTGTCACAGAGAAAGGAATATACACCCAGGGCGAAGGCAGGAATCGAACCCGCACCCGTTACAGCGCGCAGACTGCTAGCGTAATGGTCCAAACCACTCGGCCATCCGGGACCCGTCTGCATTTGTTCACAGCGACATGCGTGCTCGTTTAATCTGTGGAGTCGAAAGTCCTGAACAAATGCCTGGGTCGGGGACATTAACCCGACAAGCCAGTAACCCGACAGCCTAAACCCGACAGGCCATAACCCGACAACAAAAATGCAAAAAAAATTTAATGCAATAACTAGTAATTAAATGGTCCTTAATTAAGCATAACGGTATTAATTTATTGATTTGTCGGATTTTTTTAACCTGTCGGATTTTCGTTCCTGTCGGGATTTTTTCCTGTTGGGTCTGTGTATGAAAAACAAAAAAGAAAATGACATAGTTTAAGGCATTTGGCGGAAATTTTATCGCAATATGCTTTGAAATAACACTTGGTCACTGAACTGAACTGAAACTCTGGAAGGAGCATCTCATGAAAAGCTGGTGAAGCCTATTTTTGGGTCACTTGGCGACAGCTTTAGGGAGAATATGTGCCACATTTGGCATGAATTCGCCGATCACAATTGACACTTGACTTGACATTTTGCATCGGATCGTCAAAATCACTCGCCAAGAATAGTACTCCAAAGAATTTAAGTTTTAAAGATTGTTCCTGCAATTCTATTTTTTTAAAAGTACATGTTTCCGAAACTTCATTATATAAAGAACCTCCTAAAGAAATAACATATCAATTTTCTTTTTAAAAATTTATTGAAAAAGTTGGTTTAAAATGCCCATTTTAACAGGTAAAGTATAGGATTGGCGACAAAAGTTGGGTTGCTCTTACAGGGTTGCCGGGCTTCACCGACCCTGTTAGCGAGCTGTTCCATGCTCGTTCCAGAGTTTCAGTTCAGTTCAGTGCACTTGGTACGTAAAAAAAACGTGTTTATTTTGTGCCCTTACAGAATAGAGATATTGCGCCTTTACTCTAACGCCACATCCATAGTTTATGGGATATGTTGGTTCAAAGGCAAAATATTCTTTCAATACAAACCATTTTCTAAAATAAAGGAACTTTTAAAAGTAACTAATAATATGATAAAATAGTAGCCTATTTAAAAATTATCTTAACACAACAGGATAATCTTTACTTTTCGAACATAGACTTTTATTTAATTCAATATACAATTTTGACCATAATAAGACGAAATATTATCAGATCAGTGAAGCGTAAATCTAATCAATATTCCCACAAAAAAAATATAACCAATAATGACATAGATCTTATATTAAAAGTGTTATTAATAACTCGCTATTTCATAACACATAAACTGAGCAGCGATTTACCCATTCGTGAAAATAAATAAATAAACGAAGCCAGCTGTCTCAGCATATGAAAGGAAATATTGCTGCATTTGACAAGATCGTTGGATAAGAGAATGTGATGAAACGAATTAATAAGATGTGACGGACAATTTGGGAATAGTATTAAGAGTACACGAAATATTGTTTCGGATTTTTACTTTTGATCACCTTTAAAGGTAATGAAAGTATTGCTAATAGAATGGAAATTTTAATTTTTGTTCATTTAAGGGGATACGGTACCCAAAATATTATTTTTAGCAATAATAACATAAACTTGTAAATTATAGTGTTTTTATGTAATGCTTACTCTAACTAAACATTTCCCAGCAATAAAAAAATATTTAAAAATAGTTTTTCCTTTTTTTTAAAGTTAAAATTTTAAACTTTTTAAAATGCTACTCCTCTTTCAATTTTAAGAATAACTCCACAAAACTTTGTGTTTAACAAAGTTTGTTTTTAGAATTATTTGTTCGAGAACTGTGCATGGATTTTAAAATGTGAGCTACAGTAAAAAAGTAACATGTATTTATACTGAAAATCTCAAATAGTCAAAAAAATTAACAAATTATTTAATTCAACATTTAAAAAAAAATCTATACAAAGTAGACCTTATTCGATGCACAATTTCGTGCACCACTTATATAAGAACACAGGCTAAACATTTCAAAATTCTAACTGAATTAGCTAAAAAGCCTTAGGTATATTTATTAAATACAAGAATTAAACAAAAACGCGAAACAGAGAAAACAAGTTGAAAGCAGACGAAATACAGGTTCAAACTTCAAGGGATGACTGCAGAAAATGTCTAATAACTTTTTTTCTACAGAAGATATCATTATGAAACTTTCAGTAAATGTTTAGAAAAATATTGTGAATAATAATAATAAGTTAAAACTGAAAAATCGATATTTTGACCAATTTTTGGGTACTGTATCCCCTTAAATCGATGTTGCCCCGTCAACAGTACAATGAAAAAATTTATTTATTTAAACGATGTAAGTGTAAAAAGTCGGATGCTAAAATGAAAATTGAAGAGCTTAGTGGAAGAACGAGCTGAAGTTAAATTTTTTGAAAAAAATTGAGATTTTTGTGTCAATGTACAATTTATTCTCTCCTTTAAAGATAATAAGTTTTCCTCTTTACAAAAAAATTAAGTTAAGTATATTTTTACCTTTTTCAATTGCCGTTTATAACGCAGCTAAGGGCAAACGAAAAACTTTAAAGCTTATTTTCTCGTTTTCTTCTTTTTGTCAATTAGCACGTTCTTCCACTAAGCTCTTCAATTGTTGTGTATGGAAATATATAAGAATATAAAGGACATTATATGAAATTTCCTCATTTGATAGTTTTAATATCCACCAACTAAATACCAAAAATTATTTTCTTGTATGCAAAACGTCATTCAACACATTAGAAAAAACTCGTACCACAGGTTCACCGAGTTCAGAAAATATTTAAAAAAAATTTGGCTAGTTTCATTTAAATTTTATTTCGAAAATTCAATAATTATTATTTATCGTTTGCAAAAATTAATATATATTTTAAAGAATAAATATGTAATATTCCTCGCTTTTAAATAGAATGAAAATATTTCATATCAACATACGAAGAATCTCGTAGTGAAATATATTTGACGTCATTTCAAACTGATCGATGTCGCAAAAATAATTTTTTTTTATTATCTTTTTAGACAATAAATTAAAATAAATTTATTAGAATTAAAGTATCTCGAGCGATTGTTGCGAATGGCAATGGTGATTTAATTCCAATAAAAATGGTTTCCTATGCTTTTTAAATGAGCATTAAATTTTGCAGGTTTTTACATAATTGAAGTACTTCGAATTCGAATTATTTTGTGAAATTTTCAATGTATTCTAATTTCGATGCGCTGAATTTTTTTTGACGTATCACACTTGTCCGTAGCATTTGTAGTTTGGGCTATGAAAGTGGGTGACGGATAGACAGACGGACTGAACGATTATAATACGTTCCACTTTTTACGTTATAAACGTAGTGTGAAAGCTAAAATGCAGCTTCTCAAACGATAATTGGAATGAAGTTTTGAATTCTAAAAGTCCGTTGGTCTCATACTTGTTATTACCAAACAAATGTTCTTTTAGTAAAAAGGCGAATCGTGAAATACTACAAGATCCGACTATTGATTTCCAGGACTGACGTAACTGTAAAGGAACGAAAAGCTGGAAGATGGCGCTAATGATTGCATATTCAAGAGCGTTTTCTTGAGCATATTCTGTTCAGTGATAAGCATTTAATAGCCCAGTGGTTATGATGTGCTCGCTTCGCATGACAGTGGTTTTCTGTTCTAATCTCTGTCACTCTCAAGCATGTTAGTCATTATATTAGTTTAAATTAATTTTCTAACTGAGAGGATTTTGCCCAGCCCTATTCCCCGTCGAAGTTAACCCCTTTTCGGGAAGATTTAAAGAAGATGTAGATGTAAGGACGCTTCGCGTCGACACTCGTCGATTATTTTCCAATTTCCATGTGCAGTGCAATCGGCCCATTATGAAGTTAGTGGTTCTTTTCGGAAAGGCACATTAAAACGTCAATCAATTCCTGTTGTTGAAGTGAAAATGGAGAAAAGAAATAACATTAAATTTTGCTTCAAATTGGGCAAGCGGGAACCTACTAAATGCTAAAATGAGTTTACGGCGAGAAAACATTATCGGGCTCAAGAAGTTTTGAATGGTTTAAAAGCTTTCGAGATCGGCCGACCCGGCAGCGCAACGGTTAGATAGCTAGCCCTTGGAGCCTCTGAGTTCGGGTTCGAATAGCGGTAAGGCATGGATGTTTGTGTTTGTCGAGTATATGCGGAGTACGTGCTCGTTAAATCTGTTGGGTCCGAAAGTCCTGTGGGCGGTCATTGCGCAGTTTCCCACGGGTACAGGTCCCTGGAGACTATTTCCCTCTCCTTCAGGGACATGTCTAAATTGTGAAGGTGGCGATAGATGGCAGCATCTGTCTTGTATGTGTGTGTATGTCGTGTCCGTCCTTCTTGACGATGGTTTATAAGCGGGTCTTTGTGACCAAGCACACAAGCCTGAGAATATATGTCTTCCAACCAACCAACCCAACCTTTCGAGACGGGCTCGGAAGCGTCGAAGATGATTTACACATTCCATCGCGATGGACTCATTGATCACGAATTTTTTCCTACTAACATGACTATCAACGGAGAGTTATACACAGAAGTTCTTGACCGACTTCGAAAACAAATTCGTAGAGTGAAGCCTCATTTTAAACAAAATGGGAGTTAGCTGCTGCTCTACATGACAATGTTCACCCGCACATTGTGTGGCCTGTGAGGCGATTCTTAGCCCAGCATGATGTCGTTGAGATGCAGCATGCACCATACTTTCCAGACCTAGCACCCGTAGACTACTTCCTGTTTTCTAAGCTAAAAAATTCGCTAAAGGGAGCAAGATGTTAGGATGTCGAAGCCATCAAGAAAACTGTAACGTCACTATTAAAGAGCATTCGAAAAGAGGACTTTAAAACTTCTTTCCGAAATTTGCACGGACGAGCACAGACTTGCATTACGGCTGATAGGGAGGGGATTACTTCGAATCATATTAAATTGCTATGTGTTAAACTTTTTTTTTTCCTTCTGAGTTATTTAATGAGTCCTGGAAATTAATAGCCAGACCTTGTATTATAAAGTAATGCTACTGAAGAAATAAATTTTGTAAAGTCGTAAATGGTCGGTAAAATGGTCGGTAAAATGGTCGGTCATATCGTCGGTAAAATGACAAAACCACGAATGTGCAAAAACACAAATGTGCTAAGGAGCTAAGGGATGGAAAACCGGAAACAGTTAAACCGGTTTTTGGCTTCGGTTAAATGGGTAAAAACATTTCTTTAGCTGAACCGGTTCAAACTGAAGAACCGGTTTGAATAAACATTTTAACCGGCTATACTGAAGTTTGTTAGTTTGCATTATTTTCGCTCCAGAGCTACACGACGGCAGTTGGTGACGAGCGTCGTAATTAAGCACCATAGTCAAGTGACGAGCCCCTAAACTGAATTAAAAATTTAATGCAGTTAGATAAATCAATGGATTATGGCGTCATAATTCAAACCTAACCTAAATAAACAGCCGGAGTTGTTCAACCAACCAAGCAACTAGAACCGGTTTTTCAAAGGACCGGTTTTTAGTTACTTTTAACTGGTCCCGGTTAAAACAGGAGGAAAAAAAGAACCGATTTAACCGAGAAGCGGTTTTATTTTTCAAAAACCGCAAATCCCTAGAATCTGCATATTGATTCGTGGTTTTGTCATTTGACCGACGATATCCTGCCAAGGTGGCACTGCATTTGTAGGAAAGTATTAAAGATAAAAACGGTTAAGGTTTATTAAAAAATAACATTTTTATTTTACTAATATCTGTGTGTGTGAGACTGCTACCCCTCATATAGCACTTCAAACTACTTCCTAAAGATCACAGATTCAAAGTGAAATTTAATATCCCCAGAGAAGTTATAAGAAGAAGTATAGAAATTTTATTAAAAGTGAAAGAAAAATAGTTTTATTGGCGTTTCTTTTATGATAATTAAATTAAAAGTATATGAAAACGTCAAAAAAGTTTGATCTCAAACTAATTATTTCGACGTTGTCGAGAGTCGTACAGAAGTATTTTTATATCACAAGACACAATAAATATAAAATTTTATCACCAAAATGTACTCTTTCATTAAAACATGATGGCTTGGAATTTTTCAGATAGGGCATTTCTTTTGTTGTACAGATTAATATCGCTCTAAATTTTTACATGGGTGTCGCCTAAGTATTAAATATTTGACTTTATACATGGTGACTTGACTAGGGTACGAAATTACGAAGCTTAATTGGCTGCCGTAAATGCTCATCATGAATGCTAGAAATTGACAGTCGGTTCGTCGGACAAACGTTCAATCTACTTACAATTTTATTTTAATCTTAGTAACATAGGATTTAAAAACGAAGCATTGTTTCTTGCTTTTATGTCCCTTTTATGGCACAAAAAAGTTAACCCATTTTAAAGAGTGTATTCAGTGAGAAGTCATTAGCTAGAAAAGCCAAAGTGACCCCTTTCAACAGTACTAAATTTGTCCTGCAAATTTGTCCTGCACTATAGTCTAAATTTATCTTATAAATATTTTTTATTCGTTTATATACTTTTTTAAAAGTTATAAGAATGGTGTGTTTACTGTTTAGGCACCTTTGAAATGTAAAAATAGGTTAAAGCGAACTAATTGTAGGGGGAACCAGGGACATATGACCCAACTTGTAGTTTTTGTCCTGTAACTTTTAAAAAACACTATTTATGGATGTGCAAATGCATTCTATTTATACTTCACAAAGTATTACACAGTATATATTAGTATTTTTCTGAAGTATTAACTGCAATAGTATTAAAATATAAATTATTTAAAACTTTAGTTTTGGGTCATGTATCCCAATGTATAGGGAATATCCATTTCAGGCCATTTAAAACATTTTAAATCGATTTTTTTCCAAATGAATTGTAATCTCGTGAGGATTTTTTTCCCTTGTACCTTCCCAACAAATCTTCTAACATTCCATTTTATCAAAATATTTCGTAAGAAACCAGTCATTTAATTTTGGGACTCGTATGTGATTTTTGGAAAATTTACTTGGTCTGCTTCTATCTACTTTTTGCATTACTTACTTGGGTCACATATCCCTAATTGGCTTGGATCAAGTATCCCTAGTTGCACTTTTTTTTGTTTATATAACCCCAAAACAAAGTATTTTGCAAATAAAAAACATTAACACTATTATGCACGTAATCGTAGTTAAAAGCATAAACAAAACAAGTAACTAATTGAAAAAAATATTTTCTTTAAACCAAAAAATGTAGACCAAAAAATCTTTTGGCAACAAAAATTTATTTTCAGTGCATGAAAACATATTTCTTCGTTTAGCTAAACACGTACGCAATAATTCAGTTGGGTTTTTTTACCATGTGGTTGGCTGACTGAAAGGAAAAAAGTAATGCCACTTTCAACTTAAAAAACTTTTCCAATAAGAAAAAGGCATTGGGTCATGTATCCTTATGGGTCAAATGTCCCTGGTTCCCCCTATTGATAATTTTGTAAATATAATTTTATTTTTTAAACAAATAACCTTTCCACCATTATAATTACCGTCAAAATTGACGAATAAATATTAAATATATAAAATTCCTCTGTGAACTTCAAGTACTTAAACTATTTTTAACTAATCACAGCACTTTATGATATAAAATGTTTTTAATGTGAAAACCGTGTTTAACCAAGCGTGTTTTCTCATTTAAAAATAACGTCTTAATAACAAATAATTATGCATTGAAATTAAAATGAGAATTTATTGACTTTTTTGGCTCATTAGTTTCAAGAGACATTTTGACAACAAAGCAAACTGTAAATTTTTTTGAAAAAATTAGCTGACTTGCAGCAATTTTTCTCTCAAAAATGTTTTTTTCTTGGGCATATAACATTGTCAGAAAACTAATTAAAAAAGTTCAAATAAATGCTTCATTACTTCGAAAATATTTGCTAAATTAATTATAGGCATTATTTTAATTAATTCTTTGAATACCAAAAAAAAAATACAATCAATGGAATTCTTTGTTAAATTCAAAAATATTTAACTTATTAATGAATTATATTCTTTTAGTTTATCTGTAAATACCGTAAATATTTTTTGCATGAACAATAAAGAAATAAAAAATTGTAAGGAACTTGAGGAAATGTATTTGCTTCCACGAATTTCTTTAAGAATTTTCTTTAAAACTTTTTTGCTCCCCTTTAAAGTTTCGTAACCTTAAAAATCATCAAAAAATTAATGTACAATACTTTTTTGTTTTATTTAACAAAATACTTTTTTGCATAAAAGTTTGTACACATAGCAACAGAAAACTTTGTAAAATACTTCAAAAAAAGTATTTTTACAGAAAATAATTGCTTTAATTAATTATCTAAAAATTTATACAGTTTTAATGTCTTCACTAGAGCATAATAATAATTCAACAAAAGAAATTTACGTGATTATCAAGATCCCAAGGGATCATGTTGGATACCGGGAAAATTGAAAGAAGTTTACCAAAGGAGCAACAATGTTGGAGAAGAGAGGAATCACGACGTCATTGTCAAAAAAGCTACGAGGGCCATCGTCGGAGTTGCAAACTAGTGTGGCCTTATGATTGGACACAAGAAGATAAGTATAGTAAGAAAAACAAAATATAGTATATAGTTTTAATGTCTTCACTGAGTATAATTTAATTAATTCACATTAATTTTTAGCAAATTTACGTGAGTTATCAATGCCCAAAGGGATACATGTATCGGATACCGGGAAAATTAAAGCAAGTTTTACCTAATGGAGCATCATTACAATTTGGGAGTACACTTATTGAATAATTCATTTTTTCTAAATAAAATAATGTTTTAATTTTAAGCTTTAACGTTAGGTATGCAATCACTTTCCGTCTCACTGTTGCATGGGTACTACTTTTAAACCTGTTTGATATTTGATAAATACTGAATAACTGATTTTTGAAAAAAAAATAATAAGTGTCCGTATAAAGAATTTGTGAATAGAAAGTAAAGAAGTGGTTGATTCTCGTAGACTTAGTTCTTTATACGATCTGTTTCATACAAGGCGAGGCTGGGTACCCATTCGTTAGGCGTTCGCTAGCAGCGAAGCCAGGTTCGGTCCGGCATGCCAAAATAACTGCGACCTATCAACGGCCCTGCAGCGAATGTCCGACGAATAACACCGGAGAGGGAGTGCACGTTAAATATGCTCCAAAGTCCCGACGCTGCGTACGATGTCGCACTTAACGGTTGCGTTGGGTGCCTATTCAGATGTCGGCTCTTCACCTGACTGTGGTTCAAAATTACGACGCCCGTCGCCAATAGCTCGTGTAGCTCTAGTGCGACGATTATTCAAACTAAACTAAACATACAAGGCCGTGCGACAGAACATAAAAAATAAATATTATATACAACCTTTTTAAACCAACATAAATATCTCAATTTTAAAATCCTCGTTAAACACTATTCTTCTTTATTCAGATTTCCACTCTAACTTATTTAACAAGAGTAATTACCGTTCTAAAGGGATCCTGGGATTATATCTCTTCGTTAAATTATATTGTGTTTCTTTCTTTATAGCTATGGAACAAAATTCTTAGTGGTTATATATGGCAATGATGATCTTCTTATGTGTTAATAACGCCATGGTTCTCCTTCGCATTTTTTTTCTTTTAATAATAAAAAAAAGAAGGTGAACATTTTAATAGGTTTTGCATTGATCTACAAACGCAACATTTTATACTAATGATATGTTGGTTACGGTGTAAAATTACATTTTTAGTAGGAATGGGAAATCTTTACGGTACCTACTGTCTCCAAACCGAAACTTCTGTGTTAAAAATAAAAATAAAATCTAAGCCAATTTACTATGGCTGTATTGAATATTTCTACAAACGGTTGTTTTTATACGATAAATGTAGCTGACTTACGGGGCTCTAAAATTACACTTTTTGAAATGATTAGAAAATTTTGTGTACAACTATTTAATGAAAACTTAAAAAAAAAAAATATTTGAACCCATTTCAAAAAGTGGTATTTTAGAGCCATGTAAGCCACCTACATTTATCATTTAAAAATACCGTTTGTAAAAATATTCAATACAAGTATTAAAGAGGCTTGAAAAAATAATTTTTTCCTTATATATTAAGGGTCTTGTATGGTAACAGATCTCTATACAATTCCAATGGGGAAACTTTTGACCTTCTTTTTAAATAAAGTATACGACATGTACTCAAGAAAAAATTACCAAAAAATAAAGAAGAAAGTTATTTTGCCATTAACATAATTAATAAGTATAATTTTAAAGATATTAATTAGTTATAATTAAAACAAAAAAAATTGTTTAGATATTTACGTGCGGTTAGTGCTGCCATCTGTAGTTTGTGAATAATTACTAAAATTTTGTTTTGATTATAACTAATTAATATCTTTAAAATTATACTTATTAATTATTTTAATGGCAAAAATAACTTTCTTCTGTATTTTTATCGTGAGTACATGTCGTATACTTTATTTAAAAACAGGGGCCAAAGTTTCCCCATTGGAATTGTATAAGGATCTGTTACCATACAAGACCCTTAACATAGAGGCGTTTTGGTTCGGAGACCCGTTCTCATTCCCCCTTAAAGATGTCGACCTGTGACTTTAACTATAACTTGTTGCCGAAATCCCTTTTTTCACACTCAACGCTTCCGGTAATATTCGCCGCATTTACGGTTCAGGAAAACCGCTGTGGCAAAATTAGCTTAATTGGATCTTTCATATGCGGCGAAAGCAAAAACTGTATTTACCTGCGATTTACCTGCGATTTTACCTGCGATTTTCAATCGAGTAGTGACAATGTTTTAAACAATGTTGCAGTGACAATGTACGGCGGAAAATTTTTCCGCACTCCAAAGTATTATTGAGCATTAAATGGTCGCAACCTGATTGAGAACTGAAGGAAAACCATAAGTACGGTTTTTACTTCAATTAAGGGGGAATGGGCGCGCTGGACCGCGGGTCTCCAAACTCAAGTGCCTCAGTGTTAATCCAATGGCGAAACAATTATTTTCTCTGCCACATTTCTCCGGCTGTATTGATTATTTTTACAAACGGTTTTTTTAAATAATAAATGTAGATAACTTACAGGTCTCTATCTTCCCACTTTTTGAAATTGCTTCAAGTATTTTGTGTAAAATTATTTATTGAAAATAAAAAAAAATTCGAACCAATTTCAAAAAGTAGGAATTTCGGGACCTGTAAGTCAGCTATATTTATCACATAAAAAAAATCCGCTTGTAAAAATATTCAATACAGCCGGAGAAATGTGGCAGAGAAAATATTTTTTTCTCCATAGGATTAACACTGATGCACTTTGCTTTGGAGACCCCCGGTCCAGTGTGCCCATTCCCCCTTAAATGTGATAGATCCAATTGACTTAACATTGCAACTGTGATCATACTGTATCTAAAGTACGGCAAATATTACCAGAGCAGGTGTATGTAAAACGAGCCTAATTAACGACGCCTTTTTCCATACCGTTAATATCTTCATTTTAGAAGTACAACCAGGGCGAAGGCGGGAATCGAACGTAGATTAGAGGTTTTAACACCACAAACAAATTAAAGGAATGTTAGCTTTTTTAAACTCTCAATGAATTGAGAACTGAACTTTAAAACTTAATTACGGTGCTAAGTAATCCGTGTTTATTCGTTTACTTACTATGATTTTAAATTACGAAGCCATGGAAAACGGTTTTTCCTCTTGATGTTCAAGAATTAAAAAAAAATATGTCTTTTATGGTTGATTAAGAATTTAAATAGAAGTATCGTGAGAATAAAGAGATCGAAGAGAACCATATAATTACCTGAAAGATTTTGAATTTATTTGAAAATGATGTCTTTTATGGTTGATTAAGAATTTAAATAGAAGTATCGTGAGAATAAAGAGATCGAAGAGAACCATATAATTACCTGAAAGATTTTGAATTTATTTGAAAATGATCTTTTATGGTTGATTAAGAATTTAAATAGAAGTATCGTGAGAATAAAGGATCGAAGAGAACCATATAATTACCTGAAAGATTTGAATTTATTTGAAAATGATCATTTAATATAAAGTTATTAAATTTAATAAATATTAAAATAAATAAGAGAAATTAATAATAAAGATTAATTACTAAAATACAAATATACATATAATGCGAAATGAGGTATGAAATAGGTACGAAGTGGAATGGAAAAAAAATTAAAAAAAAGAAAAAAAATGTGTTAAAAAATCAAATCACGTAAGAATACAAAAAGGAAAACTAATAAAATAAAACCAAAAAATATATGGCGAAATAGGTAGAAATAGTACGAAGTGTGAATGGAAAAAAATTAAAAAGGTAAATAAAATGTGTTAAAAAAATCAATCAGTAAAATAAAAAGGAAACTAATAAGAATAAACCTAGTTAGGCAATTAGAAATGTTTTATTTGTAAAAATTAAAGTGTTAATTAATTAACAGATAAAAAATTTAAATAAAAGTATACGGAGAAATGAATATATAGATGCGTAATTAAGGGGAGAAAACTGAAAATTAAAACTAAAAGGGAAAAAAATTAGATAACTGAAGAATTAAAAAAAATTGTAGAAATAGAAAACAAATAAACAAAAATGAATAGTTAAGAAAATAGAAAAATTTAACTTGCACAAAAAATATCATACTAAGTAAATAAAAACAAAAGCCTATACTCATTGCCTTAGAATAAATTAAAGATAAAGGAAAAGCTAGTCTTTTCCACCCAAACTAATTAGATCATACTTTAAAACCACATTTGTCTTCATAACAGCATTACTAATCACCTTATGCATTTAGCGGTAGAAGATAGACTTACTTTTTCTTAAGGGGAGATCATAGTTAAAAATGACAAAAAAAAAAAAAAAAATCGAATTTTTGAAACCAGTATTTTCTGATAGATGGTAGCCCGATCTTTCGAATGAGACCAATTTTGTATCGATTGGTTAATTATTTCTTATTAAAATTATAAAAATAAACAACTGTGCCACGCCCCCTTTAAATAGACAACTTTTGACACATACAGTTAAATTTAATAATAATTTTTTTTAAGTAGAGGTGTTTCTCAACTCTCCAGTATCTTTAACTAAAACTTTAACTCCTTAAAATTGTATTTGTTGATGTTTATTGAGAAAAAAAACTAAAGGTAAATATTATTAAAGAAAGGTAAATATTTTTTTTTGCGTTTTTCTCAAAACTACAATTTTCAACACATACGTACACTTTTCTCCAAATCTATTAAATATTTCTTAATATTTTTTTGTGTATTATAAAACCATTTTTGATCTATTTATGTCACCTCATATAGTCTTACAAATTAAAAAATTTTTATTATTATTTTACACTTTTCTGCGTTGAAAATCTGAATTTTTATGAATGTAAAATATAATGTTTTTAAAATAACATTTAAAAATTAATTTAGGTAAAAAAAATAGGTGACAGATATAAACCTAACTGTTGACTTGCATTTGAAAAAGTTTTATGTAAATTCTTGGTATATTTTTTGTACAAAGTGTACCAAACAAATACTTGTATTCGACCATATATCGCAAAACTTTCATTACATTATATTTCAGATTAGGTAATAAGTACAAGCAGTTACTAACTTAGTTACTTACTTAAAATAGCTGCTTTATAACAATTGTAATATTTCGCACTCCATCGGGAATATTATTAGTCATCTTTTTAATTATTAAACATTTGACAGTGTTAAACTGATAGAATGCTAGCTTGTTTTGATAATTTAAGATGGTTGTTAAACGTCACTGTCACCTAAAATAGCTTCAACCTCCATTTTTAGTATTTTGTATTAAATGTATGAGAAGCATAAGCAGTTATCTCTTGATAATCAACTAGTTAAGCCTTTTCCACCAATATAATTATACATTTTTTACCTAAATTTATCATCATTTGTCTTCATATCAGCATTATTGATCATATTAAGGGGGTCCGGTACCGAATTTTTTTTTAAAAAATACAATTTTTCTTTTGATATTTTATAAAATAGTTCGAACTATTCTGAAAACAATGGTGCCTTTGTTTTTCTCTACGACGAATAGAACCATGTTTAAATTAAATTGATATATCTTACGAACCATTCATTGTAGAACTTAGGAATTCATAAATTATATACTACACATTATTATAAACATTTTATCTTCACAGAATTTCAAAAACAGTATTTGTTTGAAAATACAATTTTTTTTATCCTAACAACTACGTAAAAAATACCAAAAATTGAAAATTTTTTAACTTTGATATTTAAAAAAAAATTTGTATTTAATTTATCAAAATTTTGTAAAGACAGTCTTTTATAGATGCTATTGTGTATCATATAAAGTGGTCACCTTGATAATAATCATATTATTTAGTGACCTATATCAAAAATTATAAATATGTATAATATTAAATTATGTATAATTATATAAATATGTATAATTATATATGTATAATTATATAAATTTCTTCAAATTTTTCTTTGTTTTTAATTTTTTTTTAATTTTAAAAATAAAAGCATTGGAGAAGCATGTTAAATACGTATTCAATCAGTCAAAAAAAATTGGGATAAATCCATCCATAAATAAAAAAGTTAGAAAATTTAGTACCGGACCCCCTTAATGCACTTAGTGGTCATAAGCAAGAATTACTTTCTTCAAGAATTACTTTCTTCAAGAATTACTTTCTTCAAGAATTAACTTTCTTCAAGAATTACTTTCTTCAAGAATTACTTTCTTCAAGAATTACTTTCTTCAAGAATTGCTTTCTTCAAGAATTACTTTCTTCAAGAATTACTTCTTCAAGAATTACTTTCTTCAAGAATTACTTTCTTCAAGAATTACTTTCTTCAAGAATTACTTTCTTCAAGAATTACTTTCTTCAAGAATTACTTTCTTCAAGAATTACTTTCTTCAAGAATTACTTTCTTCAAGAATTACTTTCTTCAAGAATTACTTTCTTCAAGAATTACTTTCTTCAAGAATTACTTTCTTCAAGAATTACTTTCTTCAAGAATTACTTTCTTCAAGAATTACTTTCTTCAAGAATTACTTTCTTCAAGAATTACTTTCTTCAAGAATTACTTTCTTCAAGAATTACTTTCTTCAAGAATTACTTTCTTCAAGAATTACTTTCTTCAAGAATTACTTTCTTCAAGAATTACTTTCTTCAAGAATTGCTTTCTTCAAGAATTACTTTCTTCAAGAATTACTTTCTTCAAGAATTACTTTCTTCAAGAATTACTTCTTCAAGAGTTACTTTCTTCAAGAATTACTTTCTTCAAGAATTGCTTTCTTCAAGAATTACTTTCTTCAAGAATTACTTTCTTCAAGAGTTACTTTCTTCAAGAATTACTTTCTTCAAGAAATAATGCGTTGCCTTTAGGCGTTCCATTCATCTTTCAACATTATTACAGTAATGGAGTGTTAAAATGTAACAAAAAGTCTGTTGTTTGTACAGAAAAAAAACTATCAGCTGGTGTGCTAGTAAAGTACCGTAAAATATACAGAGATATTTTATACGAATGTCTGTTTATTATTATTATCCAGTCTGTTTATTTTATACGAATAATTTGTAATTTTAACGCAAAAACAGACAGTTTTTTTTTAACAGACGAATTATAAAGAAAAACTAAACTTTACATTACCCCAGTCACCATCATTACTCACCATAGTTCTAACTACTAACTAGAATCAATAATTGCCGGCACCCGGATTCGAACCAAGGACCCTTTGATCACCAGTCCAACGATCTCCCAACTTACGTAATTCGACACGCAAGAATTACCCAAGCAGTTGAAATGCCCCTTCGGTTGCAGTCTAAATACACTTTATGCGATTAAAAACAGAAAAGTCTGTTTTTATTTAAAACACTTTAATTTTACAGAAAAAAAACTATTAAAAGCAATTAACAGAATTTTTTTGTAAAAATTATAGTATTTTTCTGTAAAATTAACAGTAATTTTACAGTGTAGTTAAGGTAGCCAGTGCTATATTTATAAATAAGATAAGTTGGTATAACAGCCTAGAGTGGAAAATTTTTAAGGTATAGTTGGAGTTCTACTGTAGTTTTATCACTTAGGTTGCAAAAATAGCTATTTTAATGGGAGAAATACGCAGATAATAATACATTAATATTATTGCTAAGATGCTTTCTAAGGAACTATTTTTTATCGTTTTAAAATAAATTACTCAAAGCCTTTTTAAAGAACTTTTGAAATATATCATTAGTTTCAATTTTTTTCCCTCGTTCATTTTAAATTTATTTCATTTCCTATTCGATTAAGAATGTTTTTTGTTAAATTAACGTTATTTAAAGAATTACGGTTTAAAGTAATTGTGAAGATCAAGATAATTTATTCAATGTAAGAAAAAAAGCCCGTTATAAATAAGTTAATTACAGGAAGCAAATCAAAGATATTTTTAGACTACTTCAGAATGTATTTATTTTTATTAAATTTTAATAAAATAATTACAATTATTGAGTCCAATTGTTAAAAAGTTAATTACTAGAAAAAAAGCAATTAAAATTCTAAATCATTTTAAAATATTTTTATTTTTATAAAATTTTAATAAAATAATTAAAACTTATTTTAAATAATTATTTTTTAATATTTAATTTTTTTAAATAATTTATTCATGCAATTAGACGAAACATCATTAATGACATGAATAATATGCGGGCAAAAAATATAATGCGTCGAAATAGTAATGCTATAATCACAATGCTACAAATGTTAATGAATATATAATAGTTAAAAATGAATTTTAAAACAGTATTATTATCATCTGATCTTACTAATTATTGCATAATTAATCTAACTAATTATTCCATAATTAGTTTTCAATTATACTATTCTTAGAAAACCTTCCTAAAAAATCCCTCTAATTTTTACTGCAATCATTATTGACTACTAAGAAATGAGGCATAATTGTTACTTTTAGGTACTAATGGACAAAACGGGTAAAAATATAGAAGGTGAAATGAAGGCAGGGTTGGGTTTTTCCCGTCAAAAACTAATATTTCCCATCCCAGCGGGAAATACTGGTAAATACCGGGAAAAATTGGTAAATACCGGGAAAAATTGGGAAATACCATTTTTTCGCAGATATACCTTATCTGGGAATTTCCTTTTAATTAAAAAGTTTTATAAAAGTAAAATAAGTTTTTCTTTTGTTTATATCCTAATTTTTGTATTCTGGCTGTGACTGAAATTATGCTATTGCCTGGGTGGAAAACCCTTCTTAAGTTTATGCTTTTTGTTCCCTCTCATCCCCACTATAGCCGTTATAGTTTGCCAAGGCCTATAGTAGGTCTATCCAAAATGCGAGCCTCGAAAGCATTTTCCTCCCCTATCCCCGCATGTGGTTTTCTTCGAAACGGCGTGAGCATGTTTTTTCCCCACCCTACTTGGGTTTGAACAGTTCGGATTGTTAACCTCCACAACAGAACCTCAAACGCGTTAGGTTTAGAAAAGCGATGCTCCCCCCCGTTTCCTAGAAAACCAAGCGAAGGGATGGGGGAAGAAAGTCTTTTCGAGGCTCGCATAGTAAATAGACCGACTATAGTGAAGTCGTTTGATATTATTTCTAAATATAGTTGACATAACTGAATATTTACACAACATAATATTTTAATGAATATTTACCACAGGCAATATTCTAATAATTATTTATGTTCATGCAAATGGGAACCCTTAAATAATAATAAACAAGAGAACATGATTATTATGTTAACATAGATGTAAAATAACTAAGGAAGGTTTAACTATTTTTAAAAATATTAAGACCATGAAAAATATTTATTGCAACACAAAATTAAGATTATTTTATTTAGTTCCATTAAATAACATTTAGTAATTAATTATTGTTGGTAATTAATTATTGTTGTTTTATGTGATACCCATGTGGGAAAACATAATTTTTCCCAGGACTGTAAATACCGGTTTTTACCATGGTATTTACCGGGGGTGGTAAAAACTATGCCAGCCCTGAATGAAGGTGAGTATAACACGAATATTCAATATCTTTCTGGGTAAAATCAAATGTAAAAACCTTTTTTTTTTAGTCGTCATTGTCGCTTATGTGATACATCAGATTATGTGATACAGGCAAACACTTGAAGAATTATTGAGTGAAATGATGAATATAATAAAATCAATAAATAACTATCTCAAAAACTTTTATTTGTTTAAAAATATTCGAATTTCTAGATTAAAACTTTGGGTAGTAGTTTTTAATGTGTATTTTAATTGTCTTAATTGTTAATATATAATTTTAGAATTAACAAAAAGTTAATTGTAGAATTTTGTGCGTTGTTTGGACGGGAGCTGGGGCCTCTTATATAGGAAGTCAATATATATTCAAATTGAATAAAGATTTCCTTCTTCTAATTCAAAATTATTACCTTACAAATTGTTCTTTTTGAGCAGTTATATGACTCGCATACGAAACCAAGTCGACAGCAAGGTATTCAACCATGCTAACCCCCTTTCGCGACCACTGCCACTATACCGTCTTACGAAGGTATTGCGATCAGCGAAATCTGACAACAACAACGATAAAAATACTCCGTACTTAGATGAGGCTGCTGAATCCGCCATGATTTTCGCAGCGTTTAATGTCGCTTTTAAGTTGTTGGATTGTTTTGGGTGCTCTCTCATGTGCCTGCGATTCAAGGGACAACTAGAACTTCAACGCCTACGGTGACGTCACAGCTACGTCATACGTTGTCTCATACCCCACAAGCAAGCTACTCGGCTGCTAATTAGTCCATATTAGATCTGCCACGCGTTTGGTGACGTCACAGCTACCTCAAATGTTGTCTTATACCCCCACAAGCAAGCTACTCGGCTGCTAATTGGTCCAGATTAGATCCGCCACGCGTATGGTGACGTCACAGCTACGTCAAACGTTGTCTTATACCCCACAAGCAAGCTACTAGGCTGCTAATTGGTCCAGATTAGATCTGCCACGCGTATGGTGACGTCACAGCTACATCAAACATTGTCTTTTACCCCACAAACAAACTATGCCCCGCCCCGCCCGAATAGTCCATTAACTGCTGTCCAAAATTAGTTGTACAATATCCCTTTGTGTTTGTGTATTAAGTTACTACAACGAAAAAAAAACGGTATTTATAGTTTTCCAACATTACAAACCAACATAACAACATTACACGATCAAATATCTGAAATATTTTATAAAATCCTTAAAACAGTAACAATGTCCAATCAAGCATTATAAAAACACATCCTCTTGAAAATGACACACCCTTAGCATAAGGAGTCGCATCTTTTGCAATTTAATTATGTCTTGTCAGGCATATAATAAGACGCGCTTCCAATGTATACCTCATTAAGCATTTCCCAAAGGACCTTCGAGGGATTTTCGATTTTCATGTAACAAGTTCTTGATAACATTGTTAGACAAGTAAAGTTAAAAATATTTATTCATTAAATATTTATTCCTATAAGGTCCGTGGTTTGTGTTGTGTGCCATTCTGATGAAGATGGACGTCTTGAGTCAAATTGAAACATTATAAATTTGTACAAATAATCTACGTTGTTTTCTTCATGAATCTTCTCATGATAAATGTAGCTGGTATAAATGTTTCTAGAATTCAATTAGTAGAAATAGGTTAGAATATTTTTGCGATTCCCGATACAGAATCTTAAAATAAAATATCCGAACCATATGTTTTTGTTTCACATTTTACATACTTAGCTTTCGTAATTTGTAACATTTTAACTTACGCACTTTTATAACGGATTTCCAACAAAAACCCAACATAAAACTATCACTCCGTACATAGTTTTCCTTTCAAAAACACACAACGGAAATTCATTTCAGCTTCTGTGTCAAAAAACTCACTCTTCCTTTGAAATTCTTTTAAGAAAAAATAAACCCAAAAAAGAAACTTAAGTAAAAAAGATGATATCAGGTCCATTGATTCGAAAAAAGCTTCTGTTCGACAACAAAATTCGATTGCTTTCTTTTCAAATGGTTGCTTTTATTCGAAATAGAATTTGGCGAAAGATAACGGATACTATGGAGATATGAATAACACGGGAATGCTTGGCGCGTAAAAAGGTAGCGCATTCTTCTGAAATTCGCCAAATCAATGTAATGAGCGCAAACAAGAGTCACTATATACACTACTCAAAACAATTAAAGGAATGCATGGTTTAAACCCTTTCACCCCCAATGATTCCATTTGGTATCATCAGCTTCCGATTTTTTTTCTCACTAAGTTAAGCTCGCACTTATTTATCGTTAGATGGAAGAATCATGTCATTTGAAGAATTAAATAATGTTTTTTTTAATTAAATGAAAATATGAAAAACGTAGTAAAATAATATCCACCCCCAAAAAATTTTATGAAATAAATTTACCCTAATTTCTTACGCTCGCATTCTTAGATGTTTAAAAATTGATTTTACCTTTTTTTTTACAAATAAAGTTTTGAAAAAATTATTGTTATAATTTATTCAAAAGTTTTGATTCCAATATTCCCCCCCCCCCTTAAATTTTAGTTAAAAAATAAGTTTTTTCAACCGGTTTTTTTACCATTTCATTCTGGATGTATAATGAATCTATTTCACAAATTTTAGATATTTGGAACAAAAAAATAAGAAGTTGGAACTGAAAGGGTAAACAAAAATACACAAAGTGCTCCCCTAATTGTTTTGAGCAGTGTATATAGTGGCCCAAAAGTAGACTGAGACGACACAACACTTGCTGTTGCGGTATGGCTTAGGAACCTACTTTCTCCAGGGTTCTGGAGTTGAGCTGAATTATCGTCGCACTAGAGTCACGCGGGGGTTATTGGCGACGAGCGTCATAATTTAGTAATGCATTCAAGTGACGAGCCGATACCTGAGTAGGCACGAACGCAATTTTTAGGAGCCACTTCGTACTTTGGAGCATATATTTAACGTACACTCCCCTACACGGGGTATTATTCGTCGGATTTTTTTTTTTTTTTGCTGCACGGGCCTTTAATACACTCTTAAAACAAACGAGCGGTTTTAACTCAGTCTGAGTTAATTTCCACTCCTTTCCGTGCCGAAAATGCACTTCTCCTATAGGAGTGAATTTCACTCTTTTTCGGAGTGGGTAAAAGAAATAAAAGAAAACAATCTGCGTCCTACACTCTTAAAACGAGCGGTTTTAACCCAGTCTGAGTTAATTTTCACTCCTTTCCGGTGCCGAAAATGCACTTCCCCAATAGGAGTGAATTTCACTCTTTTGTTTTAAGAGTGTAGACTTTCACCAAGCTAAACTCCTCATGAAAGTGACTTTCACCAGGAATTTAACCTGCTGAAAGTGGGTTTATAGTTATTTTTTAAATTGTGTTCAAAGCATCAAGAAAGCGCACATGGCTTCACTTGGCGACACGTTATTTGCATTTTTCCACACCATACTGCATCTCTATCTTATTCAAACCTCCTGATGTTATAGTCAAGTACATATATGAATAGCTAAATGCGAAAAAGTGTTCAATTCCATTGGCGTGTTTCCCTCCACACTCTCTTCTTTTGTCCTTCTCATGAAAGAAGAAGAGTGTGGGGAAATTTCCCAGCGGACTTGAGTCTTTTTTTTTTTTTAAATTTGGTGATTCCTATGGCTAAGATTCGATGCATGTTACTGGATTTTGTGGAAGCGATTCCCAATAGGTGTGGCGAATTTAGGTTTTATTCTAGTTTCTAAACAAAAGAGAGACTAAAGTTTTAAGAACATAAACACATAAAAAGTAGAAGTATATTGAAAAGATTGTTGTGTTGTATTTCTAAAGGCGATGTTTGTTTGGGATTGTAATAGAATGCTTTTTTCCTCTTTTTTGAATGTTTACTTGGAAAACCTATTTAACGTCCAAGATAACTAAAACAAATGCCAATTTTTTTACAGCAAGAAGAGAATAAAACCATTGGAACATTGTTGTAAGCACTCTAATCGAGGGGCCCGGATGGCTTAGTTTGTTGGATCGCAACCCATTACGCCAACAGTCTGCGCCAACAGGGTGCGGGTTCGATTCCCGCCTTCGCCCTGGGTGTACTGTACCTTCTCTCTCTGTGTCAGTAAAAAATTCTGTTTGTGTCTGTCTTACTTGACGAAGGATTATAAGCGCAGTTCTCTGATAAAACACACAAACCGGAATATATGTGTACCAATCGACCAACTCTAATCTATAGCAGAGTATACTGAAAGACTGGTAGTTTCAGAACAAAAATAGCACAATTCATGGTTAGTTCAGAAATAAAATAGTCCAATTCAGTATTGTGATTACTGTAGTTTATCCACTCATGCAGCAATGCTAGTTGTTTGCCTGTTTTCTCAAAATCTTGTGAACTGTAAATTTATATTTCTGTAATTGGCAACATCTCATATTTACCGAAATAAAGAAATTTTAGTGAAGAATGTAGGCTATTATTTTTCTTTTATTTGAAATAATACATATTTATCTAAATTGCTTTGATTTAAAAATTGATATCTATAATCTAAACTGTCTTGCCCGTTTAGTGGCATGAATATATATGTAATAGAATAACATCTACTACACATGAGAGTATAATTCTTATTTAGTTAATCGAGAAATGAAGGAATATTGGACATCCAAAGAGTGGTTTATTGTAAAGAAAACATATTTTAGAGTTTGTAAAGGACAGGGGCCGGAGCCGTAGCTCGGCACGCCAAAAAGCACACAACTTTACATCTCGAGGTCTAATTGAAAAGTGACTATTTTTAATGGTCATGAGAAGAGTGGATCAGAAGTCAAAACAAGTCTGCTGCGTCTGCAATTTCTGTGGGAAAGAATGTATTGACAATGACGCCTATTGCAACGTGGGAACTGTTCGATGGATCCGTAAGACATTAACTGAGAGTTATTACGAAATAACTGAATATTAGAATATTATAGAGATTTGTGTGGTTAATATTATAACTTAATAAAGATTTGTACGATATATCAAATATATTTTATTTTTAAATAAAAGCAAGAGAAAAGAGGTCGTTCATTTCTTAAATCTTTTTATTCCTGTGAATATGATATGTTGCCAACTAACGAAATATAAATGTACAGTTAGTGAGATTATGAGAGGGCAGACGAGATTATGAAACACTACTTACCCTAGTGAAAACGTTAACGGCGAATGACACCGAATGACAGCTGGTCTCCAAACCAAAGTGCCCCTGTGTTAATCCACTGGGGGGAAAACACTTTCTAAACCACATTTCGCCGGCTGTTGTATTGAATATTTTTGCGTACGGTTTTTTATATGATAAATGTAGCTGACATAAAGGTCTCAATAATCCCACTTTTTGAAATGGGTTCAAATATTTTGTCGTAAAATTATTTACAGAAAATTTAAATAAATATTCGAACCCATTCAAAAAAGGGGAATATAGAGCCCTGTAGGTCAGCTCCATTATCATATAAAAAACCCGTTTGTAAAGATATTCAATACACCAGCCGGAGAAATGTGGCTTAGAAAGTAGTTTTTTCCAGTGGATTAACACAGGGGCATTTTGGCTTGGAGACCCGCTGTCATTCGGTCACATTCACCCTTAAGGGTCTTGTATGGTAACAGATCTCTATACAACTCCAATGGGGAAACTGTGGCCCCTGTTTTTAAATAAAGTATACGACATGTACTCACGAAAACTTACCCAAAAAAAAATACAGAATAAAGTTATTTGGCCATTAAAATAATTAATAAGTATCATTTTAAATACATTAATTAGTTAAAATTAAAACATTTTTTTTTGTTTAGATATTTACATGCCGGTAAATGCTGCCATCTGTAGTTTGTGAATAATTACGAAAATTTTGTTTTAATTATACTAATTAATATCTTTAAAATTATACTTATTAATTATTTTAATGGCAAAATAGCTTTCCTATGTATTTTTTGGAAAGTTTTCGTGAGTACATGTCGTATACTTTATTTAAAAACAGGGTCAAAAGTTTCTCCATTGGAATTGTATAGAGATCTGTTACCATAGAAAGATGCACATAATAGAAGAAGAAAAATGGACTGAATTCAAAATGGATCCACTACACTAGCTATCGTTTACTTTGTTGAGCTAGTTCGACGACAGTGAGTGATTTGACAGTCATGTCGAGGTGTTTAAAAAAGAACACTGAACGAACTACGCACCAAAAATCCAAATTATTCGCACAATGAGTTCATCTCCGAAAATATCGATTATGAAGCATCTGGCAACAGCGTTCGACTTTGAGTGAATCGACTTAATGTATGCAAATTAGCAGGGAGATATGAAGATGCGAATTTTGCGTTTGCATCTGCAGAAAATTACAAAAAGACCGCCAACGGAATTTGCGTTGTGAAGACTAGCAGAAATGGCGAAATAAATTGAATTGTGTGTTTTAGCTTCCACACTATACTTATAACGTAAAAAGTGCAAGCTTTTTTCAAAGTGTTTTTTTTTTTTAAACTTTCAAAGGCCTATATAATACACTTCTCAAAACAATTCTTCTTCTCAAACAAACTTCTCAAACAACAGGGGAGCACTTTGCGTACTTTTGTTAACCCTTTCAATACCAACTTTTTATTTTTTATTCTAAAAATTTAAAATTTGCGAAATAGATTCATTATTCATCCAGAAGGAAATGGTAAAAAAAAGGGGAAAAATCTTAATTTTTTAACTAAAATTTAAGGGAAAAAAATTGTAATCATAACTTTTAAATAAATTATAACAATAAATTTTCAAAACTTTATTTGTTAACAAAAGTTAAAATCAATTATCAAACATCTAAGAATGCAAACGTGAAGAATTTAGGGTCAATTTATTTCATAACATTTTTGGAGAATTAATTTTATTTTACCATGTTTTCCATATTTTCATTAAAGTAAAACAAACGTTATTTAATTCTTCAAGAGACATTATTCTTCCATCTAACGATAAATAAGTGCGAGCTCAACTTAGTGAGAAAAAAAATCGCAAGAGCTGATAATTCCAAATGGAATCATTGGGGGTGAAAGGGTTTAAAACTCTATGGTTTAAACCATGAGCTCCCCTAATTGTTTTGAGAAGTGTAGATATAGTGCCCGCATTACCCCAATTGGCTCATATGTATCCCGCTGTAGTGTGCTGCCTGGGTAGCTGCTCATGGACAGTCGCAAGTATCAGCCAACTCCAATGGCTGAGGTAGAGGTGGGCATGGGCATCTCCTCAAGAGCCAGGAGACTCTAGCAGACTTTAATTGAAGAGCTTAGTGGATGAACGTGTAAGTAACATTTTTGGAAAAAAATGAGATTTTTGTGTCAATGAACACGTTATTCTATCCTTTAAAGATAACAAAAGTTACCCCCTTTTCATAAAATTAAAGTAAATTATGTTTTTAACGTTTGAAAGTACCGTGTTTAAGAGCAAACTAAGAACTTTAAAGCTCACTTCCTCGTTTTCACCTTTAGCACGTTCTTCCACTAAGCACTTAATTTTTTTTAGGTAAACATACAATGATGTTAAATTAATCTGAATATACAAGAATGAAACATCATCCGAAAATAATCATCATACGAAATATTGACTGAGTTTATAATATTTTTGTCGACTTAATTTTTAAATCCCCAAAATATCACAGGGATTGCCATATAATTCTTTCCACCAAAATCCACCATTTCCCTCAAGAGAAGAGTTGAGAGGATTATAGCTTCTGCCAACCACTGAAGGGATAAATTACTCATCTCTACACTGACGTCATCTATTTTCAGTAATAATAATGACACGTTAATATTGGCGGAGGAGAATTTAGGTCCATTCATTATGTGGATGGAATGGCATCACCTCTGCGGCAAGTCGCAGAAAATTGACTTACAAGTAAAGGAAGATAGCGATTGGTGGATTTTGAATTTAGGGGTTAGTGACGTCATTGGGCTGTTTAATAATTTTTATTATATTTTCAATCGATTCAATACGTCGGAAAACGGTACATTTCAAATTTCATACAAATCTTAGCAGGACTTGAATACTTTTTTGAGTATAATGAGGTTAGCGGAAACTTGGAAGCTAGAAAAAAGCCAACGTAATGATTTCAGAAATTATGTATTTTTTCAATTTTTTTTTTATATCGAAACCACATTTTTTATCATTAAAATAAATATAGCAGGATAAAAAAAAGCATTGAAGAGTACATTTTTATTGTTTTTACAGTTTAATGTTTTGTAATAATAGTAACTTAAAAATTCGACTAATAAAATATAATTGGTTTTATATGCTTTATGTAACAAAAACATCAAAGTAAGCTTATCAAACAACCCTCTAATTCAATTCAGCCAAAAAATTAATAAATTTCGAATGATTGATTTTATCGTTTTGAAAAGGAAGATCTTTCAATTATGAGCATCAAGTTAAAAATATCTTTCAAAGAAAATCTTTTAGATTGATTTTCTTTGAAATGAACTGTCATGCGGCGTTTCATCTCAAAACACTTTAATCGTAATCTCGATACCAGTCACAAAAATATATATTAATAGAAAAAAGAACGATGTATATAAATAAAATGATATTTTTTTTTTCGAAAGAGTTAATATATGTAATAAGAACGTAGTGAAATATATTTTCGAAAATTCTACAAGACATCCTGAGATGAATTTTTTATGTCTTTACTACCTTTACCATTCCAAAATTTTATAGTTTCGAAAAAGTTAACTCTATTTCGCATTGCTGTTAAAGTTTTTGTGAAAGTGTAGAGAGAAACATTTTTATTTGTTTTAAATGAAAGTTTACACCCTTAACTTATTCATAAAGTTTACTTCTTTTTTTTAAAAATCTGTAGCTGTTTTATTAAATACTAATATGTGTACTGTATATTGTTTTATTAAATACTAATATGTGTACTGTATATTGTTTTATTAAATACTAATATGTGTACTGTATATTGTTTTATTAAATACTAATATGTGTACTGTATATTGTTTTATTAAATACTAATATGTGTACTGTATGTTAATATGTGTACTGTATATTGTTTTATTAAATACTAATATGTGTACTGTATATGAACTATCTTACATTGAAGGGGCTAAATAATTATATTTGCAGTAAAAAAAGTGATATTTCAAAACCTTATGTCGCCAAAAATTATTGTAGTAGTTAATGAAATTTGCAGAATGTAATCGTTTTAAGTTTATATGTGTTTGAATTAAGAGTTAAGTAAAGTAACTAGACATAATTTATTTAATAGCCTTTTTGATATTGAAATTTCATAATTTTTTGAAAAAATTCAATAAACATTACTTTGACACCATGCAATTCCTATTTGGAGTTAAGCTTGAATCCTAAATTAATACGGATAAGAAAGTATAATAAATTAAACCAAATATATAAGGAAACTAGGGGGTGCAACACTACATGACTTTCAATTACCACTCAAAATCAATAAGCACATATAAAGGTAATATACCATATAAGTAATTTCAATAACTTAAACACCTAAAACGTTCTATGATAGCTGCTTTTTGCGCAGATGCGATTTCTTAAAAAAAAAAATATTATGACTGGGAACGCGTGTACTAAATTTAATGTCCATAGCTCTTATAGTTCGAGTTGTAGAGTGGTTAGAGACAAAGATGGACTTTGTTCGAAAGCCACTTTTTTGGAATCAGCACCTTCCCAAACGTGTAGAAAACACAAAATCTCCGTTTCAGATTTTCGACCCAATCGCAATACTTTCATTACCTCATAGATCATATTAGCAATCGAAAGTAAAAATGAATCATTTTTCGACCTAATGGTTTTTGCTTGATGCTTATATTTTTAAAAAAATGCTTCATAATTTGTATTTTTTTAAAAAATAATTGTTTTATTTTTTCGTCTAAAATTTAATTTCAGATTATTATCCATCATTTTTAATAAAGAAAAACATCGGTGAAACGATTAGTTTTAAATGTTTAAAAAATTCGACTCCGCCAAAGTTAGGAGAGCTATCTTAAAACCAAATATATATATATAACCTCGCTTCAGCAAATGCTACACCAAAAGCATTTCCAAAAATTTCTTAACACGCAGTTATATACAAATACTTTTGACTCCGACTTGTAGCATAACAAGTAAATTCTGTCCTTTGGCGTGAGACCATTTTTTACTTGAGTCGTGACAGCGTCAGATATGGATAACGAAATGATTTGGGGAATTCTAAAAATAGATTATTTTTTTTGCAAAACAACGACAAAACGATCTCTTGGGGCCCGGGTGGCCTAGTGGTTCAGATAGCTCCCTACGCTAACAGTTTGCGCACTGTACGGGTGCGGGTTCGATTCCCTAGCCTTCGCACTGGGTGTAATTTCTCTCTCTCTCTGTCTATGTGTAAGTAAAAATTCTGTCTGTGTCTGTCTTGCTTGACGAAGGTTTATAAGCGGGTCTCTGATCAAGCACACAAGCCGGAAATACTTGTACCAACCAATTATCGTTTTAGGAAAGCAAGTGGGATGGGGAGCCCAGTCGGTTAGGTGTTCGCCTTGCCATGCGGAAGGTCCCAGGTTCGGGTCCGGGCATCGCCAAAATAACTGCCGACCTATAAACGGCCGCACGTTAAATCCGTTAAATATGCTCCAAATGATAATTGAAAAAATGCTCCGTTAAATATGCTCCGTTAAATATATGTTAAAACCGCACGTTAAATATGCTCCAAAGTCCCGACGCTGCGTACGATGTTGCCCTTAACGGTTGCGTTGGGTGCCTATTCCGATGTCGGCTCGTCACCTGACTGTGGTTCTAAATTACGACGCCTGTCACCAATAGCCCTCGTGTAGATCTAGTGCGACGATAATTCAAACTAAACTAAACTGTAGGAAAGGAAAGAGATGATAAACTGGTCTCTTCGTCAAAGAAGTTTTTTTACTTACTTATGACACATCGGAAACAATCAGAAATAAATAGGAATTTGGCCAAATGCATTTTAATATAAAGAAAACGTTGCTAAGTTTGGAGGGGCAAAAACAAGCTTTGTTTATGTTAAACTCAAAAACTTGAGTTGCTTATTAAATTTTATATTTAATACAAGCGTATAATGGACAATTACAGCGTTTTCCACAAACATATTTATTCGATTAAGCATATTAAAAAATCTCTAAAACTCAAGTATTTCTGGTTTTAAAGATGTATTTGTTTTTAAATTCATTTTTGAAGTTAATGATACGTCACTCCTGTTAAACCTCTCTTAGCATAACAGATGACGTCCCGGTTGGCTTTTTTTTTTGTTCTTGGCGTGTTATTTCGTATCACGTTTCACTGTATCGCTTTTGAAACTGTGAAACGTGCTTTCATCCTTATCAAACTCTTAAAAAAGTTATGCTATTTTACAGAAACACGTCATGTTCATTCCAGTTAATTTCTTCAAACGTTGAACGATTTCACTCGACTATTCCGATCAGATCCAACAGTCAATAGTTCTGCAATAGCTCATACGCGCTCTAGTGTGTGTATTTTAACTAACAACCAAACTTGGAACAAGCTGTTTAACTCCCTTGATATGAACTGGTTACAAATAATATTGTCTTCTTCTTTTAATGAGGTTTCTCAGAAATTGTAAGGTTTACTATTTTATAAAGTGTATTACAGCATAGATCGAAACATCGCCAAAAACATAACAGTTGACGTCAGAGCTGTTTTCAGTGACGTACATTTTCGGCAAATTTCAAATGCATTTTTTGTTAAAATTAAACATATTTGTGAATATTTAACCTTACATTTGGAATCTGCAGCTTCTAATGTACCAGAAAAACACATATATTATGAATTTCGCGTTTCATGCAACTTGTCCATTTAAAAAACGCAGTAGTATTAAACAGTGTTTCACTCAATGGGCGACAAGGCGAATTTTTAATTTTGATAAAAAATTATAAAAAGAAAAGTAGGATTTTGACATGGTGGAGATTACCGTCTATTTTCAATTTGTACGTCTGCATCCGCAATTTTTTTTTTTTAAATTTAGTCCTAAACGTCCAATTTAACAATTAATTTTTAAAGTAAAGCCTTCAGAACCGCCTGTACAAAATTTTGTCCGTCTCTTTTTTGTTCAAATTTTGTTCGCACTATAAGCATTTCTGTGAATATCAAAGTAACAGAAAAGTAGGCTATTCTAAATCTTTCAAAAGTTCGAATTTTAATTCTAAATCCATTAGGAATACCGAAAAATGTCTAAAGAATTACTTAGTTTCGAAAGCAAAATTACAAAGAAAAATATAAATAAAGCACCATTTCGAAGCACAGAAAGTACTTAAGAAAAGAAGGAAACTCGTGCTTCAATTTTACTCTTTACATTTACTTGTCCATTACTGTATTATAAATATGAATTTCAGAAATACACTGTAGAACCTCGATAATCCGATTTAATTGGGACCGAAAGTAGGTCGGATAATAAAGTTCCGGATAAAAGAGAATTTTCATAAAATCGTAAAACTTAGATAATATACCGACGAAAGTCCACAGACCTCAAATTCGCCAACGGATGAAATCCTCGCTGGTTTTGCAGTTGTAAACATTGAAATTTCGTGTATGGTTATCTCTAAAATTGAGACTTTCTGGCAAAAAGAAAGATCTAAAACATTATTTGGAATATTTAATCTTAATTTTTTTTAATATCTGAACCGGGAATGACCTTATTTTCGTATTTTTTTGATGGCTAAGGACTTGGGGACGATCGGTAAAAAAGAGAGTTCCGGATAAAAGAGGGACGGATAATCGAGGTTCAACTGTAAATAGGAATTGGCCAAATACATTTTAATATAAAAAAATATTAGTTTAGTTTGGAAGGAATAAACAAGCTTTGTTTAAGGAGAGCTAAAGAGTTGTTTATTAAGCTTCATATTTATTACAAGTGTGTAATTAAAAAGTAGGTTTGTTACAGAATCTGTCACTTAAACCGCTTCCACACAATATTTGTGCTCAACAAAAAACGCACTATTTATACACCTCAGAAAGAAATTGGCCAAACAGGGCCTTTAGCCCCTTTTAGGCCATAGTTCCTGACCTTTAGTTCCTTTTAAACGCCAAAATTAACTATTTTCATTAATCTTCTTTCGCAAAATAATAATTACTCATTATCGTTTGCTAAATTTGTTTGAAATTCGAAGAATAATGATGCAATATTTTTTTTAATAAATATTTTTTAGTCGCCACAATTTCCCATGTTCATTAACTTTCTTTCGAAAAAGAGAAGAATAAATAATTAGTAAAATTGATGCTTTAAAAATAAAAGCGAACTTTTGCATATTTTTTATTCAAAGTTAGAATTCGCTATGCATCGTTCTTCATACATATATAATGAACCATCAAAAGAACTCTATTGTGATATTACAACAATCCAAACTGAATCATATCACGTAAATAAATATTTTTCAAGTGTTTTATTGTATTTAAAAAAAAAAATTCGTACGTTTGACGAAATAGCAACAGTGAAAATATTGAATGAAAATGGAATTTGCATGTTATTTCAATGTAGATTAAATATTTAGTTATTTAAATTTTAAATATACTTCTAATTTAAATTTTTTAATGAAATTTGGGATGTAACCTAGCCTGATTTTTTGCTTCAAAATGAAGTATCCCACTTATTTATGCGACTTGTGGTTCGTTCTGTGAAAGTGGGTGACGGACGGACTGAACGATTATAATACCTTCGACTTTTTACGTTATAAACGTAGTGTGGAAGCTAAAATAACCAATTTTTAGATAGTATTAAACAAGATTATTACTAAATGGACAACTTGGCGAATTTTTCAGTTCAATAGAATAAAAAAAAGAAAAGTAGGATATTGACATGGTGGAGATTACCGTCCGTTGTAATTCTTTATATCTGTATCTGCAATCCCTTTCAAATTTCGTTCTAACCGTCCTATTTATCAAAATAGTTTTGTCACATCAAAGACCTATCTGAAAAAATGTGTGTCCTTCTGTCTCTCCGTATTATAAGAATTTCTGTGAGCATCAAGGTAACAGAAAAACAGTCTATTTTATCTTTTCAAAACTTCTAATTCTTATTCTAAGAATTTCACTAATGTTCAAACACATACTTACAAAGTAAAATATAAATAAAACTGCCCATTTTGTAGGAAAGTACTTAAGAAATGAATAGAACCCATGTTTTAATTTTAAGACCTCACACTTGTCTATGGTATTTGTAGTTTAGCCTGCTTTAAAATGAACGTAGGACGCATCAATTACAATACCTTCCGGGGCCCGGGCGGCCTAGTGCTTTGGATTGCAGACCATTGCGCTAGCAGTCTGCGCGCTGAAACGGGTGCGGGTTCGATTCCCACCTTCGCCCTGGGTGTACCTTCTCTCTCTGTGTCAGTAAAAATTCTGTCTGTGTCTGTCTTACTTAACGAAGGTTTATAAACGGGTCTCTGATCAAGCACACTAACCGGAATATATATGTTCCAACCAACAATATCTTCCACTTTTAAGCAATAAAAGTCATTTAGAAATATAAGTACGCTATTAAATTTAGATGAACCACACACAAACCTCAGCTGAGACCCAAAAAGTAGACTAAGACCTAAGATCCAAATTTGCATGTGTTAAAAAATACGCAACTGTTGGATATTTCAACCATTTCCGACGGCTCCTTCCAACGTTAAAACTTATTTTTAACTTGTAGCTTCTTTCACCACAGAAAATGTAAATTCTCTTTTACTAACGAACCTCAACTCGACCTTAGTAAAAGTCAACTAAACGCTGGATTTATTTAAGATAAAAATTTCAACTCTTCCCACGTCCCGGTTCAAGAGACGAGGCAGTGAAAGATTTTTCAGGCGGATGCACATTACATTTCACGTTTTACGAACTATTATTTTTCCGGAATTATATTCAAAAGAGTTCCTTTTAAAACAAAAGTTCTTTTTTGTTTCTGTTATTCCTCGGCGTAATGTAATGTAGTCGTTCCTTCCTGGCTGCCTTTTTCTAGCCTCCTTTAGGAGCTTTCACAGCCAATTACGCCGATTGGCTGTGAAAGCACAGCCAATCGATTACATTCGATTCTCTGGAGATTGAAGCACATTTTACAACCCCTGAAGCAATCTTTTTTCAGACCATATTTAAAGAAAAGTTGAGGTATTCCCCTATAATAACAAGACTTAAGCGGCTAGTGCTGTTATAATGGCTAAACAGCTGAAAATTGTCTAACTGTACATGAAGCTAAAATGCCAAGATTGAACATTCACAGTCCCTTTAATTGGGTTAAAATACCATAGAAGCAGAAAGGACTGCAACACTATTGAATGCTTCGCAATTTTAACAAATTTGAGTTTTTGTCGCATCTTCCGAATTAAGATTAGTCCTTTTTTTAGGTTACTATATTATCGCATCTTCCGAATTAAGATTAGTCCTTTTTTTAGGTTACTATATTATCGCATCTTCCGAATTAAGATTAGTCCTTTTTTTAGGTTACTATATTATCGCATCTTCCGAATTAAGATTAGTCCTTTTTTAGGTTACTATATTATCGCATCTTCCGAATTAAGATTAGTCCTTTTTTTAGGTTACTATATTATCGCATCTTCCGAATTAAGATTAGTCCTTTTTTTAGGTTACTATATTATCGCATCTTCCGAATTAAGATTAGTCCTTTTTTTAGGTTACTATATTATCGCATCCTCCGAATTAAGATTAGTCCTTTTTTAGGTTACTATATTATCGCATCTTCCGAATTTAGATTAGTCCTTTTTTTAGGTTACTATATTATATATGGCTATAAAATTATGTTTACGAATTTTTTCACCGATGTTTGTTTATAAGATCGCGGGTTTGATTTCGGCTGAGTCGGAAAATTTCCAGGATTGGAAAATCGTCGACGCGTATGTCATATGATTATGTGGCATGTAAAAGATCCCTTGAGTACCCATTTGGCTTGGGTTCTCTCGGCATATACTTTAACATCTACAGAAAGCTCATATTCATTTTAACCTACTGAGCGTCAAAACTGATAGCGAGAACAGCCTAGATGGTGACAGAAAAAAAAAGTTCTGGGGAATATTCCGAGCCCCACTTTTAAGGGGACACAGTACCTCAAAAACAGTAAAAATTGCGATTTTTTTTATTTGTGTGCTAAAATTAAAGTTTGGAATTTTCTTAATAAGTCTACCAAGATTCAAAAGTCTAGCTATATTTTAAAACAAGTTATTCCACTTTTTATGCGGAAAGGTAGGATAAAAATGCAAACGAATGAAAACTTTAAACGTGTTTTTCTCGGTGTTCATTTTTCCTTGATGACAAGGTTTTCAAAACGCTAAGGCTTTTTTAATTATTTATAAAAGTCTAAGGAATTTTGTATGCAGTCTACAAATATGTTGACATTAAGAAATGGTATCAAAATTGTTTTCAAAAGTAATACTTTTTATAAAAAAAATACTAAAGTCAAAATTTTCCAAATATGCTTAAAAAAATTGGGATTTTCTAGATAAATATTTTTTATGAAACAACTACAGAAGATAAATCAAATTTGGATACCAATTCTTATGTAAAACAGTTTAAAGTACATGAGGAAAAAAAATTGGGTTAAAATATTTGTATTTAAAAAAGCCTTAGCATTTTAAAAAAGTTCAAAAAAAATTAATTTTTTTAAATAACTTAAAAATTAAGTTTTTTTTGTCATATATTGTTTTTAAATATAGGTTGAACTAATAAAACACTAATTTTATAGTGAATGTGTCAAAATTTTTAAAAAATTTGAAAGTGGTACCGTGTCCCCTTAAAAAAATAATTTTTAATAACAAGATTTTCCGTCCTTCATAAACCAAAGCGAAACCCATTGTCCTAAATGTGGTGTAGTCACGTTTTTCAACAATATTTACTAAGAGTTCCGCAATTTTAAATACATCCACCGTTATTTTAAAGAACAGATGTGAAAGGGCGCAAAGTTGTTTTCTTTTCTATTTATTGTTATGATTTATTAATATCGCGTTACGAGCTTTCAACTAAAACTGTGAAAAGTTTCTATTCGCTCAGGAATTTTCGGACACTTTTAATGTAAAGAGAGATTAGAGTAAGATTTATAGTGGTTTTACAGGTATGAAATTTGTTGAGTTACACAGTTGGATAGATTACTAATCTAGCGTGAATGAATTCGAAATTAGGCATTTTTATTTTTACTTAATTTTAATAAAACTGGATTATTTAATGTTTATGCAGTTGAAAAATAGTATTTGGTAAACATGTTTAAAATAAGATGAGAATTAAATCATTGATCGCGATTGAAAAGAAAATTTGTCACGCGAAAATGAGATATTTATTTAAGTTTATTTAATTAAACAATTTTAAGAGACAAATCAAGACCGTTGTCCTGGACAATTGATTAAGAATAAATTAAGTTACATGAAAAACGAAAAAAAATTAAATTAACGTTTTTATTCGAAAATGAAGGTGGTAATGGTATTCGTAATGTTAATGGTGTAGTGAAGTGACTTTCTCATAAAAAACAATACTTTTCGTAATGACTGACTTTCATAATTGAACTGTAGTGAATTGAAGAATGTATAAAATTCGTGGTTGCCTTGGCGACAGAGTGGTGAGAACTTGCTGAGATTGTGACTGTTTAACATCGTCTGTGCTGGATCTTACAGAATTCTACCGTTTTGACTTGTACGTTTGTGTTTATTCTAAATAAAAAATGTCTCGTCCTAAGAGCAGTTCTTCAAACACAAAATAGTACAATGGGTCAATGGAAGAATTGGTCGTTAATAGGTTAAAATTGGAAATGAAGTAAAGCTTACATAATCATCCAAATTATACTAGGAATGACAAATAGCAATTGAAAATGTTGTACAATGATGAAAATAGTTAAATAATAATTTTAAAGAATTAATGACTATGGTAAAGTTTAAATATATATAGTTAAAGTTTCGATATTTAATTTAAAAGGAATTCTATAAGACAGAAACAAGTGATCATGTTAATTTTCAAATCATTAAAATTTAAATAATTATGCCAAATAACAATGGTAAAGATCAAACAATATATTTTTTTTCCTCCTACAGGGCTGCTTTATTGGCGGCTTAGCCTTTGCAGACTCGGCATATTCCGCAGAACTCAAAGCGATTTTTTATAGCACCATTTAGGCAACTCGCGGTACCAAATTTGATTCTCAGATTGAATCTGAGCTCTCTGTGGATGTTAAAGTATGCTACGATTTAATTTTGCCGTGAGAACCTAAGCCAAATGGGTGATCAAGGCATCTTTTTACATGAAACATAATCATATGACATGCGGGCCCACGATTTCCCCATGCAGAAAATATGACGACTCAGCCGGGGCTCGAACCCGCAAACTCGGGGTTATGAGGCGGACGATCAAACAATAATAGTTTAGTTTAGTTTGAATTACCGTCGCACTAGAGCTACACGAGGGCTATTGGCGACGGTTGTCGTAATTTAGAGCCACAGTCAAGTTACGAGCCGACACCTGAGTAGGCACCCAACGCAACCGTTAAGGACGACATCGTACGCAGCGTTGGGACTTTGGAGCATATTTTAACGTGCACTTCCTCTACGGGGTATTATTCGTCGGACATTTTTGTCTGCACTGGCCGTTTATAGGTCGGCAGTTATTTTGGCGATGCCCGGACCCGAACCTGGGACCTTTTGCATGCTAGGCGAGTGCCTAACCGACTGGGCTCCCCAGGCCCCCAAACAACAATAGTAAATATAAGAATATTTCAGAGGTTTCAAACCTCATTGTAAATATAATTACATGACAACAAATTAATGTTTATTTCAAATTTCACATGGCATTCTAATTAGTGCATATCATTATATCAAATAAATTGGAACTTTAACAATAATTCGTCTTCTATTTATATAAATTAAGTTTGGAATGGGTTCCATATTATTTTGTGGTTGTTTTGTTCGTTTGATTTACATTTCAAAGTGATTACAAAAGGATGGACTAATTGATTTCGGAAACTAGCAATGTAGCAACTAACATAGAAAATATCCGTGTTTCATTACATTTTTCGTCATCTTTTCGCTTGAAATTCATAATAAATTATTTAAGAAAATTAGTCATTGGTTTGTTTTTACCAAAATTAAAATTAAACACTTCGAAATAATAACAAAACGTATAATAATAAAATGCATTTACTGTTAAATATCGTATTTTACGATATTTTGAAAACATTTATTTACATCGAATAATATAATAACGAAATAATAACAAAACGTATAATAATAAAGTGCATTTACTGTAAATATCGTATTTTACGATATTTTGAAACATTTATTTACATCGAATAATATAATAACGAAATAATAACAAAACGTATAATAATAAAGTGCATTTACTGTAAATATCGTATTTTACGATATTTTGAAAACATTTATTTACATCGAATAATATAATAACGAAATAATAACAAAACGTATAATAATAAAGTGCATTTACTGATAAATATCGTATTTTACGATATTTTGTAAACATTTATTTACATCGAATAATATAATAACGAAATAATAACAAAACGTATAATAATAAAGTGCATTTACTGATAAAATCGTATTTTACGATATTTTGAAAACATTTATTTACATCGAATAATATAATAACGAAATAATAACAAAACGTATAATAATAAAGTGCATTTACTGTTAAATTCGTATTTTACGATATTTTGAAAACATTTATTTACATCGAATAATATAATAACGAAATAATAACAAAACGTATAATAATAAAGTGCATTTACTGTTAAATATCGTATTTTACGATATTTTGAAAACATTTATTTACATCGAATAATATAATAACGAAATAATAACAAAACGTATAATAATAAAGTGCATTTACTGTTAAATATCGTATTTTACGATATTTTGAAAACATTTATTTACATCGAATAATATAATAACGAAATAATAACAAAACGTATAATAATAAAGTGCATTTACTGTTAAATATCGTATTTTACGATATTTTGAAAACATTTATTTACATCGAATAATATAATAACGAAATAATAACAAAACGTATAATAAAAAGTGCGTTTACTGATAAATATCGTATTTTACGATATTTTGTAAACATTTATTTACATCGAATAATATAATTCTACGACAGTTCAAACGAATACCTTTATGATATTATACTTTCATCGAGTACTATATTCATATCTTTAAAGATAACACTTTTCATATCGTGCTTTTATTGAAGTAATGCCACCAAATAACATCAAAATATTATAATTTTACCTTCTTTCATTTAATCATGACTTATGACTTATGACTTTCTTGGTGGGGGGCAAGTTCGCCGAGCACTGCGACCTCAGGTCTATTGTACTCAACCCCAGAAATGACACAGGCACAAGAGACACACAAAGAAAGAGACGACACAAACACATAGACAAATAACAACATTTATTGACAAACACAAACATCCATGCCTTACCGGGATTCGAACCCAAACCCAGAAGCTCCAAAGGCTAGCTCCCTAACCGTTGCGCCACCGGGTCGGCTTCATTTAATCATACTTAAGGGGAGTCGGATGGGCGTTTGGGTCAAATATGCCGATTTTCTTCTTTTCTTCTATTTTTAATCTGCATATCTATAGCTTTAATTTAAGACCAAGATTATCGATTTCTGTTTGGTGGTTTTCTTTTTATAAGCATTTTTTAGAAACTCTGTATATCAGTTCTTACCTATACCTTACTTTTATTTTGCGTTTCCTGAAATATAAGGTTTTTCAACAGTTAGGAACATTTTTCTCAGGAATTTCAAAAGCTATCATATTGTTTTGTTTTATTATTTCTTCCCCGTTAATAGCTCTTTGATTTAAAATGAGGAATTTTAAATGGGCACAAGTCACTGCACTCCCCATTAGTATAAAATGATCGACTGCACTGGTAGGAGGAGTCGAACAGCTCGTTCTTTTTATTCGTTCTTCGCTTAAACAGTATCCGCATGTTTTTAAGCTCCATTTTAAGATGACGAAAGGAAGTATTGAAGCAATTTTTAAATCTTGACTCGAAGAGCATTTGCCCTAATTTCTTCAAGTTGTACTTAGTTTGTCTCAGCTCCAAGAAACCAATAACGTTCGAACCCCATTAACGCAAACTCGCTAATCACGAAATTTCGCAGAAAATGAACTTAACTTGAACTCCCTGGCCAATAAAGCTTTGAGCTAATGCTAAATATACTCCTAACGTGAAATCACTTTAGGAGAAATTCCGCTTAACCCGAACAAAAATTCAGAATTTGGCTATTTTCTTTTTTCTTCTTCCTCAAAGTTTCAAAGATCAAATAAAACAAAACATTAAGAAAAAACAGCACCGGACATTTTTAACGTAACAAGAAATTCTGAAAATTGGATTGTAAAATAATAGTTTTCTAAAAAGAACTGGTTAAACTAACACCCGTGCAGCGGAGATTCTCACCCAGTGCAGTTGACTAAATGCCTTTTAATTATCTGTGCTCAAAATTTTTTTTTATATAACTTTAAATCTGATTTTTTTTTGCGTTTTATAATACATATTTTTAAAAAATCACTATAAAAGTACTTTTTATACTGTGAAATATTCTCAGTTTAGATCAAAGAGCTATATGTAAGAAACAAACTATGTATATAAAAGAAATTCATAATGATATCTCATATAGTTCCTGAGAAAAATGTTCCTAAAGTTAGTAAACTTATCATGGGCAAGATAGATCCATCCGACTCCCCTTTAAATAAATTAGATCATGAGTACAATAAGTACCTGCCCAGTGTCCTCATTAGTATCAACATCAGTAACAACAACATTAGTAACATCATATGAGTAGCTCGTTTCACATGCAACGATGCAAGTAATGTCCGCCGTAATTACGGCGCCGTTTGCGCTTGCGCGATTTTCACGACAACCTTATTATGACCCTGTATCAATTTTGTAGTGAATAGGTTGCTTAGTTCGGTCTGCAGAGTGGTTGCAGACAGTCTGACAGTCGCACTGGTGATTAAAACGCACTTTTTTTTAGAATGAACATAATCCAAAACGTGTAGAAAACAAAAAAAATCTCCGTTTCGGATTTGCGACCCCATCGCAATACTTTGATTACACTATGTTGATTACACTGTTTGATTACACTATGTACTTTGATTACACCACTAATTTCATATAAGTTAAATTAAATTTAAAATGTTCAAGTCTAGTAAAACGGACTCTGGAAAAGCGCCATTAAGGGCGAATGAACCCGATCGACATCTGGTCTCCAAACCAAAGTGCGTCAGTGTTTATCCAATGGGAAAAAAATATTTTCCAAGCCACGTTTCTCCGGCTGTATTGAATAATTTTTACAAACGGGTTTTTTATGCGATAAATGTAGCTGACTTACAGGTCCCGACAATCCCACTTATTGAAATGGGTTCGAATATTTTTTTTTAAATTATCAATAAATAACTTTAAACAAAATATTCGAAGCAATTTCAAAAAGTGGGATTATATAGAGACCTGTAAGTTATTTACATTTATAATTCTTTTTAAATAAAATATTTCAGATTAGGAATCTGTGTAGAGGAAACCAATTCTCCATGTTAAAATTTATTACTTTTGAAAATCTCTTATTGAATATGAATAAAGACATAAACATTTTCTAAATTAATATTTCGGAGATAAAAAAAATGGGTTTTTTTGGACAAATATTTAATAAAATGCTCCCATTTGAATTTATTTGGTTCGGAACCATTTGCATGCGGGTGGGTCAGTTTGCAATTGCGTATTTAAAATTTTGTCGGATTTAATTCTGATTTCTTTGGGTAAATCTTTATTCATGCTTTTATAATATGGAGCATATTTGTAAATTAGAATCACACTCTATATGATTATTATTTTGTCAATTTTTGCAAACACTGGAAGCTATTTTTGCAAGTTTTAGGTGATTGTCTGAATGCATGAAATGTAAGAAAAACAAAGAACAGCATGTTTGCTAATTTTTTACTAACAAATTATATTAAACATTCCAAAGAATGAACATACATAATACTCTCCTGAAACATGCATAATAAATTCTTTCAAACTCAAATATTTACAGAAAATTATGAGCTTAAAACGTTCTCTTTTAAAACTGTTGGTAAGCCCCCATTTCTGTTTTAAAAATTTTACAAAACACACGTTCTTTTACTCTTTCAACTTCATTTATAACGATTAGAACATAAAAATAATAATAGAAATTCATTATGCGTTAGTAAATGGAAGCCAAATCCATCGCCACAAAGATGGCGTCTTTATAAAGACCATGTTTTAACAAGAATATCTTTACATATTAAGACTTCCCAGCATTGGGTAGTTTGTGAATAATTACGAAAATTTTGTTTTAATTATAACTAATTAATATATTTAAAATTATACTTATTAATTATTTTAATGGCAAAATAACTTTCTTCTGTATTTTTTGGTAAGTTTTCGTGAGTACATGTCGTATACTTTATTTAAAAACAGGGTCAAAAGTTTCTCCATTGGAATTGTATAGAGATCTGTTACCATACAAGACCCTTAAAAATCGTATCATTGGTTTCATTGAATTTCAGACATTCATAAACGCACTTTCACAAAATTTGTATATAAAAAAAACAAAGTTTGTTTTTTGGATTAAATTCCCCTTAAATTCGTAATTTGCACTGAAAAAACTTCTGTTTACTTTCAAAATATACAAAAAAAATGTGTTTTCCCAGCTACAACAAGAAATGTTGAAATAATTTAAAAAAAAAACGTTTGCTAAGTAGTTGAGCATCTGCTCCTTAATGTTTCGGATAAATAGCTATACCAAAAGCTTTAACTAAAATTTGATTACGGTACTTTAAAATAAATATTATAATTTCGTTACGGATATTTTAGAAAACGATATAGTTTACAGATTTTTTTTTATCAATTGCGCATTGATATGCAAATCGTCTCCTCTGGCAATCGTCAGTTTTGCTGGAATAACAAAAATTTGCGTTCGTTTGTCATCAACACAATATTCTTGTATTGAAACAATGTTGTCATTCCTACACAATACTTGTGTTCCACGTGTACTGTTTGTACAAAACTTTTCTGAGTGTGTCACATTATTACGATGAAACTTAAGTATGTAAACTATAGTAAAATAAAATGTTCTGTCGAATGTCCTCCCACACACTTTGCACAAATTTACTATATTACGAAGCTGCCACAAAATCGGAATCTGACAAAATCATTGATAATATAATATGACTATTTAAATAAATTATAATCAATAAGAATCGAATATAATTCATAAATTTTGTTCTCGCATTTAAACATGTACCCGGCTTTGTGTCAATAAAATACAATTTATGGCATGAATGCTTTAAAAGCACTTTCTAATAAACAAGAACCTTTAAACAAGAACCCTCTACCTTTAAACCCAGCCATAACTTAGCCTTTGTGTCAATAAAATACAATTTATGGCATGAATGCTTTAAAAGCACTCTTTAATAAACAAGAACCTTTAAACAAGAACCCTCTACCTTTAAACCCAGCCATAACTTAGCCTTTGTGTCAATAAAATACAATTTATGGCATGAATGCTTTAAAAGCACTTTCTAATAAACAAGAACCTTCAAACAAGAACCCACTACCTTTAAACCCAGCCATAACTTAGCCTTTGTGTCAATAAAATACAATTTATGGCAAGAATGCTTTAAAAGCACTTTCTAATAAACAAGAACCTTCAAACAAGAACCCACTACCTTTAAACCCAGCCATAACTTAGCCTTTGTGTCAATAAAATACAATTTATGGCAAGAATGCTTTAAAAGCACTCTCTAATCAACAAGAACCTATAAACAAGAACCATCTACCTTTAAACCCAGCCATAACTTAGCCTTTGTGTCAATAAAATACAATTTATGGCATGAATGCTTTAAAAGCACTCTCTAATAAACAAGAACCTTTAAACAAGAACCCTCTACCTTTAAACCCAGCCATAACTTAGCCTTTGTGTCAATAAAATACAATTTATGGCATGAATGCTTTAAAAGCACTCTCTAATAAACAAGAACCTTTAAACAAGAACCATCTACCTTTAAACCCAGTCATAACTTAGCCTTTGTGTCAATAAAATACAATTTATGGCATGAATGCTTTAAAAGCACTTTCTAATAAACAAGAAACATCTACCTTTAAACCCAGCCATAACTTAGTTGCTAAGTAATTCTTTTAACTGCTTTCTAAGCTTTATTGAAATTTGAAATTCGGTGAGTGATTTAATTGAATGCAATTTCTGTTCTCCGATAAATATCCTCAAGGCACTGAATATAAGTGAAAATTTTGGTTTTGTATGTATTTTAGTAGCATACGTTTATAAATTTTGAATAACAGTAAGCAATTAATAATTTTTAATGCATCAGACAAAATATATTATTAAATAATATTTTTCCTTTCATATACTTGCAAGGTATAAAAAATACATTAATCCACTACCTGATTGCGATCAAGTTATATTTAAAATATAAAAATAAAATATAGGTGAAATGCAATTATTTTCCATGATTTTTAAAGTTTAAAATTGGCAATATTTTCTGGCGAAGTTTTGTCATTACTGATTATTTACTTAATACTTAGATACATTGTGTAATTGTAATAAATAATATTTGTTAAATGTATAGATGAAATTTTCGCAATTTTTATTGGTAAGAGTTAACGGCTTCAGAAAATCACCCAGCTATATAACATCTTAATCAATTGAAATACGAGTTGATTGTTTTTCAACCTCCGATGGGCTGTAGAGGAAAGACAGGTGAATATTCAAATAAGATTTTAATTACCAAAAGTAATGTACAATACAGCGTATTTTTCTACATAATCACCTTGACGATTAAGGCATTTGTCATATCTGAGAACAAGCTTTACAATGCCCTCTTCATAAAATGTAGCCTCCAAGTGAGAATTGCGAGCTGTTGTTCGTTTCTCGCAGGCAGAACGGAACAGTGCAGCGGAAATTCATCGAAGAATGGGTCGAGTGTATGGAGACACCTTTATGAGTGATGGCGTTTTTAGTGAATGGTGTAGAAAATTTATAGGTGGCCGAACTGATGTTCATGAAGAAGGGGTTTAAAGGAATCAAGTCTATCGCTACAGTCGACATTGTTCAGCGAGATGACCAAGCGGCTAGAGAAACTCGAAGGTTCACTGTAAGTGAATTATTGATTAGCATAGTGGCTTGGAGAGCAGCGCATTCCGAATTGACGTGGAGCTAAAAAAAACGTCTCAACTACCTTCAAATCATTGGCAGCCACATTTTATGAAGATAGCAAAGCTTGTTCGCAGATGTGACAAATGCCTTAATAGTCAAGGTGATTATGTAGAGAGATAAGCTATATTGTACAGAACTTTTGGTAATATATATATATTTTTTTTTATATTGACCTGTCTTTCCTTTACAGCCCATCGGAGTTGAAAAAAAAAAACAATCCTCGTACAAATGTAATATACATATATTTAACTCTGGGACCGTTGCAACCTCAAAATTGCATTATTTATCTGCAGTCTTTCTTAGCGACCAACGTCACTTCTAGTAAAATATTTTAAACTTAAATTTTATCTACACAGTTAAAATACTTTTTTTAGTTTATGGGGAAAAATAAAGTGGAATCTTTAATGGAAAGTCTGAAAAAGTTTTAATATAGTCTGAATATTTTTGAATTGATTATGTTGCAGACTTTATAATATGCTTTAAAAAATAAACCTTTGAGGAAAACCCAACCATCCTTTCCCCAATTCAACAATAAATGTTTTTTTTTAAATCATAAGAAAAATGGTAAGGATAGGCAAAGTCGAACAATAAAACGTTAAATAACCGCCACTGACCAGCTTTTAATTTAGCCTTTTTTCGATTCTCATTCATTCAACAAAGGGAAGAGGAAAAGCAAAAACCATGCGGATGATTCTCCCGTAAGTAAATAATTTGTATATCCCTTGGTGTTATTAGTGAATTATAAGGTATAATATTTATTCTTTTATATACAGTCCAACCCCGAAATCGAAGGAAGCATCGAAACATTTCGTGTTAACCGAATTTCATGTTAACCGTCAGGAATATTTTTACATTGAACCAGTGGATAGTTTAAAAAGAATAACATTTAAAAATTATTCTAATTTTATAACGTCATACACTATTAATACATGTATGCAATTAGTAATTCAATTAATAAAGTTCATTTGGAATAGTACAAACTATAGAAAAATTAGGAAATTTTTTAAGGAACAACAATTGAATTAAAACTGACGAATCATGGGAGATCTCGCGAATTTTTCAGAAGATCAAGGCTATTTTATAATGTTCGTTTGTAACTTTTTTTAAAGAAAAGTTTTGTTTCATTTGTTTTTCGAAACTTTGAATTTCTACGAAAAAAAAAGTCAGGTTCTGAATTTTTTGTTCGGGTTAAGCGGGATTTCGCCTAAAGCGATTTCGCGTTGAAAGATATTTTATCATTAGCTGAAAGCTTTATAGACCGGGGAAATGCTTTTACTTCATCTTAAGTGAAATTTCGTTTTAAGTGAGTTCGTGTTAACGAGGTGTTCGACTGTATTTCTATATTATATAAACTCCTTTCAGTGAAATAGCTGTAAATATATTTTAAAGATATATTTAAATACTTAAAAAGTCAAATCTTTCCTCTTGTGAAAACTGTTCATGTAACCATCAGGCGACCAGTTCTGACCATTACACTTGCAATTAGCAAAAGAAGTTATCTCGAAGCTAAACAGCAGCTATTTGCTTCGTACTTTAGACTTCAAAGTAAATTATAATCTTTAAAATATCTAGGAATGTAAGAGTTTTTTTTATCTTTCACAATGTCCCTCACTTAATTTTTCTTATAATTTATAGCATTTTAATTTTTTCACATATAATATACTTTTGTATAGTTAAAAAAAATGTCGTTGCAGTTTCTACAATAAGTTAAATATGTGTCCAGTAGGCTATTTGTTACTTTTTGTTGCTACAGTCATTGTTGTTAATTAAAATTTTTCCCTATACCACACTCACAGAAAAAATATTCCTGTTCAAAGTTCATGACGGAATGTTACATATTATTCGGAAAATGCTACTTCATCTGTTTTAGGCACACGAAAATTTAGCTTTTACTAAATCACAAACTGAAATCACACACTTTTGGGAGAATCACCCATACATGTCATGCAGAAAGCAAACTATAACATGAACAAATACAAATTTACATATTCAGCACATCAAAAAACTATGTTTCAAGGCACAATATTAAACATTTAACAAATTACAACAAAAAAGTTAGTGAAAGTATTATATATTTAAATATGAATTAAAACTTAAAGAACTATATTATTTAAATCATGTATTGCAGAAGGGATATAGGTGACACTTTTTTTATGTTTTAAAATTTAAGTATCTATGTAATTTTTTAAAGGATTATTTTAAAATAGTTATAATAATGAGTCTATCTCCCGACTTTATCTACGAAGTTATTACCAAATATTAGATTGATTTATAAATGGTTTTATATGTCACTTATGTTCCTTTGCCTTTTAATTTTAATTAACTGTAAAATCTGACGAAACAACAGTATCAACAATGTTCTCGAGAATTCGGAAAAATCTCCAATTTGATATACTTACAAACTTGATCAAAAATTTTCAGTATTTATTTTCTTTTATTGGTACACGTGCATCAATATAATTATTTTTAGAAACACGAAATTTTAATAATTTCGGAAACAATTTATAAACTTAAAACATATGTTATAAAATAAAACTTTTTAAATGTTTGATACCCTAATTTCCAATATAATAACATATATGATAACTGAAACTTAAATTTTTAGAAATGTGCAGATAAATTTTCCAATTCAAAGAAAATTCTTAAATATCGCAGATTTTTCCGAAACTTTCTTAACAGCTGTCAAAACAACAAGAACCAAACTTTAACTCCCGAAAATTGCAAATAAAAATTAGATTAAGGAAGCAAACTGTTTTAAATTTACTGATTTAATTTTAAAATATATATATTATTTAAAAATGAAATTTGAAAAAAAAAAACAATTAAAAAAAATTCTTTTTAAAAAATTGAAACTTATAGTTTGGATCTCGTCACATTTACTAATGTAACCAAATCAATAAAAATACAATTTCAACAGGTAGTTAACTGTACCTGTAGCTGAACGACTTTCCCCGCGAGCAAACGATCGACGTCAAAGGGTGGGCGAACTGAAGTGAATTTCGCTGACGATAAGAGGGTGGTTCGAAGGATGCGCCTCTGGTGGGGGGGAGCAGATGGCGCACGTGCAAACGATAAGTTACAAAAAAAAAGAAGTAAATAAGAAGGGATAGTGTATTGGTTGGAAGATATTTGTTCACCCTACTCTCCCTCTTTTGTTTAGTTTAAAAGAATTTAAAATGGAAAGTGGTATATTGACATGGTGGAGAATTCCAAAAATCTGTCCGTACCCTTCTTTGAATTTTCGTTCCATTCGTCAGATTTGTAAAATTCCTTTTTTGTTGGTAAACAATCACACAAGACGACTGTCTTTTCTACTTTTTGTCCGTCCGTCTGTCTGTCCGTACTTCAAGAAATTCTGTGAGGATGTATTAAGGTAAGAGGAAAGTAGACTATTTTAGTTCTTTTAGAACTTGTCAAACAAAATTTTGAAATGATTGGTTATAAAAGTTAGCCCTTCTCGAGTGGTCACTGAATCCTTAATTCTAAACTAATAATTTTGGGAAATATTACACTGGTCTCCAACACCAGTACTATGGAGTTTAATGATTTTTCGCCGACTTTTTTTTAATTTGAAATAATTGAAATTGGAAAATAAGGCGTTGATATAATGGAGAATTCCACCCATATCCATATCCATTTAAATTCCGTGTTTTAACCATCAAGTTTTCACAATTCGATTTTTGGTTGAAAGGTATAAGAGAATCCAGTTTCCTACTTTTTATACTTTTGTCCGTCTTTACGACTGTATTATAAGAATTTCTGGGAGTATTAAAATAACAGAAGATTAGGCTATTTTAGTTTTCCCAGAAATACTAAAATGGAGTAATTTTTTTAAGAAAAATAATTTTTTTTGGTTATATAAAATTTGAAGCTTCACGAATAGTAGAATCATAAAATTTTCGCGCTTATGTATGCAACTTGCGCTTATGGTAACAAAAGTTGGTATCTTCAACCCAAAATATGTCGACGATATTTTCACCAATGCACGTTATAGATTTATACTCACTAATTCCTTAAAAAATAATTAAATCGCTTCATTATTATGCAATTAGTATTTCGTGCAAAACTAGGGGTTTCAATTAAAATTGAAAATAATCATTGAAAATTTTTTTTTGTCGTGTCCAAATCATTGAAATGTTTTATAACAAAAGGAAACAATTTCACTTATTCTTTTTAAAAAATGTATGTATCAAGAAATTTCAACATCAAATGATTAAAAAGAAATAAAACCATTCTTATGTGTTTTTCAATTACATTATCAACGAATAACACTCAAACAATTATTACTTTCCAAAAAAGAGAAAAGTGTAGAATAAGAACCATATTTTCCCTAAATTCGGATTAACACGAAAATATAAAAGAGCCGCGTCTTCAAAATGGCTCCATTTACTTTTAAACGGTTCCATGAGAAACGACTAATGGAGATTTTAATTGAAAACTCAGTTCGCGAATGAATCGGGGGAAAGGCGTAAATAGCCAAAAGTAATTGCACTTTTGGGGAACTAAACTGCAGTTTTCACTTGAAAGCAGCATTCTCGGTCCCATATACACCAATATACTGATTGCAAAAGAAGGGAGGGACTACTAACTAGCATTAGTGAAAGTCAATTTTAAATGCTTTATTGTTCGATTAAAGTATGATTTGAATGTTCAGAAGAGATTCTCAGTTTCTATTATTTTAATTAAACTTTGTATAAATATGTGTTATCTTAATAAGTTTGCATAACTCTGATACGATTAATCATTAGATGAGAGTTGTTTGCATACAACACTCTAAACAAGCGGTTTACTCATCGATTAATTCACTCCTTCGTGCAAATGTTCTAAGATGATTCACTCTTTAGTAAAGATAAGACATCTGGTCTACTCTAAGAGTTTAACTGTGACATCTTCGCAAATATAAAGAGTGATCACCTTGTTTTAGTGTTTGTTATTCAACTATCTAGCTATAAAAAAATTGTCTCCGTTTTATTTTTTCATAGTTTCTTAAAACAAAAACAACGTAAAAAATATGAATTATTAAAAATTAATAATGATTTCATAGTTGAAAAGTTAATCACTAAAACAAATCTTGTCAGGCTATAAATCATACAAAAACTTATTTCAATGAATCTTGACCGTTATTCAATAAAAAAAAATAGTTATCATTGCTGTTTTTTACTGATGTGGAAATTTTATTTATTTCGTACTGATTTGTTCATAAAAAAATTATTTCGCAGATTAAAATAACTTTCGCCAAATGATAAAACCTTAATTTTAACTTTTTACCTGACTTTTTTTTTTAATCAACACAGTAAATAAAAAAAAAGTTTACATTTTGATATACACAATCAATCACAACTACGTTAAACAAATTTTAAAAGTGAATCCGTTTTCAAAAAACCTCTTTCGTTGCATTACTAATGTGCTTTTTCAGAATTTGTAGTTATAGATATAAAAAATCATTTGAAAGGACAAAGCAGTGACATGCAATATTTTCATTTGCATTGCTATTTACCACACCATTATACATCATATTTAAGGGTATAGCAATTTTATTATATAGAAATATAGTAACCGAATTTTTGTATATAACTGTACTCAATTTCACAGAAAAATTTCTTTCATATATCTTTAAGGATAAACTGCAACGCATTGTAGGTTTTAAATAGCATCGCTCGTAACCATATGTTGACTCTCTAGAGAAAAGCCAGGCGTCTGATAAAGACATAACGACCATAAGGAGCATTATATTGGGCAAATAGAGAAAAAATGTATTTCTTTAGGAAGAGATAACCGAATTTCATATATTCTGAATTTTGACTATTTTTCATCATTTATATTGAATGCTGTTCTAATGGGATAAAATTCTCTATAGAGGATTAATTTTCTGTTTTTGTTGTACACTTTTATGCAGATAAGATGAAATGTTTTTTTCTTTAAAGAGATAACCGAAGTTTATATTCCGAATTTTTACTCTTTAGTTCAAATTCCATCAGAGCTAGAAGTGTGAGGTGACAGCAAAGTCCCTCTTTTCAAGAAATTTCAGCGTCCCCACTTCTACAGAGTGTTACTCCGCATTCAGCTAACAAAGAAAACACCGTATATAAATTTTTTCTTCGCTCAATATTTAATTAAAGAAGATTCGTTTATTTTTGGGCAACGCTCTCAATGCAACTTAGCATTCCACCTGCTTTCATCAAATTTAATGCATTTAAAATTACTGTTATGTGATTCACTTCAACCATTCGAAAAATAGAGGACCAAACAACTTAGGAATAAATGAGGTTTCCGGTGAGGTGAAAACAAGCCTAAATCTGAAAAAAAAAAAAAGCTAAATACTAATAAAGCACGAAATACACGGAATGCTGCCATTAAGGTGTTTGCCCAGGAGTTTACTACACTTTAATAAGAAAGTTATTCTACTGAATTTAAAGCAATCATATTAGTAATTATGCTGAGTCTAATTACAGGAAAGTCAGAATATGGAAGGTTTAATAAGTCAGTGTAAAATGTTATCCACGTTCGAAAGATTATATCCGCTTGCAAATAGGCGAAATTTTATACCATGGAAACATGCGAACGCAATCAACGAAATGTTTAAAACTGCGTGAGATTTATGAATGCTTAAACTTACAGTGATCCGGAGTTATTGGAAATAATTGTCCAGAAATCTTCCCTGGTTTGTCCCATTACTACCACTAATTTTCCAATCTTATTTTTCTGTGTATGCTAAAATATTTTCCCTTGTTGTGGCTAAATTGTTCATGACTGGAAAACTTGCCTTTTGATAATTTCTTGCCAGATTTTAAGGGCATTATACTAAAAAATTCATATTCAAAATCCAAAAGTCTACGCCGCTGCGACTCCCCCAATTTAACGGCTGAAATATCTAAAATTTTCAAATTGCAGGCTATAGGAAAACAGTCAATTTTTTATAAAAAAAATCATCTCTCCCCCCCCCCAAGATTTTCAACGTGAGAAATAGGCAGATTGAAGCCACTACTTGACCGCTTCTAAAACAACAAATCCGTCTCCGTTATTTTATGACTGTATTTTCACTTTTAACAATGATACATTCAATTAGTAGAAGTTTTTTATGTTAATAGTTGTATCAATAATATCACAATGCATTAAATTGTTGATAAATCTAGTTGATTCGCATCTACGGGGCGTATGTCATTTCATCTTGTTAATTTACTATTAGGAACACTTTTCTCATAAACTTGTGGTAATAAAATTTGCATATTGTCCTTACAAAAGTCTTTGGATTTATAAGGTTGTGAGTTGACCAACTAATCTCAGGAATTTTATTAAAAATGCTTGTACAAGCAAATGCGGCACTCAAGACATGACTTAAGGTCATTGTTCTGACAGAGATGTTTAAATTAGTTTAATTTAAAGTTAAATTAACTATTTAATAGAGGAAAAAAGAATACAATCAAGCTGTAAAGGTAAGACGGGGCATACCTTTATCGCCGAATTCTGGCTGCTCCCCCCCCGTCCCACTGTTGTTTAACCACTTCTTCCAGGAATTCGATCATAAATAAAGTATAACAAAGAAACTACTGTATGAGTTGTTTTTGTTAAATGCTTAAAGAAAACCTGACAGAAATTAATCTTGAGTTAATAAAATAAAGGTATAAAAAATAAAAAAAATCATTTAAAATCCCTTTAAATTCGAACGCCTATATTTCAAAATTTCACACGGCTATAAAAACAATCTAAAATATTTCAAATTACTGCAGGCTTAGAAAACAGAAATTTTCTGTTATAAAAGAAATATTCTGTTTTCCAGCAGATTTTTAACAGTGTAGAAATAGGCAGATGAAGCAATTACTGACTATCTGCATATATCCAACTATAATATCAGAGATGCATTATCACTGGATGTAGTTCAATTTAATTATGTCCAATTGATACGATTCAATTAGACGAGGAGATGAACACTAAGCTGCCTAATCAAAAATATCGACAAGTGCATTATAATTATTATAAATGCATTCTAGTTTGATTCGCGTTTAAGGGGAGTCGGATGGTTCCATATCGCTCTTGTTAATTTTACTAACTTTAGGAACACTTTTCTCAGAAACTGTGTGAGATATCATTATGAATTTTTGTATAGTTTGTTCCTTACATATAGGTCTTTGATTTAAACTAAGGATATTTCACAGTATAAAAAAATACTTTTGCAGTGATTTTTTTAAAAATATGTATTAAAACCTCCCCAAAACAACTGATTTAAAGTTATATAATTTTTTTGAACAGAGATGTTTAAAATTCCTCAGTTTAAATCAAAGAGCTATTAATGGGAAAAAAAATAATAAAAGAAAACATGTTGATACCTTTTATAGTTCCTCAGAATAATGTTCCTAACTGTTGTAAAACCTTATATTTCAGGAAACGCAAAAGAAAAGTAAGGTATAGGTAAGAACTGGTATACAGAGTTTCTGAAAAATGCTTATAAAAAGAAAACCACTGAACAGAAATCAATAATCTTGGTCTTAAATTAAAGCGATAGATATGCGTATTAAAAATAAAAGAAAAACAGAAAATCGACATTTTTGACTCCAACACCCATCCGACTCACCTTAAGCACTAGAGAGAAAATGTATAAATTTCAACATCAATGGACCCATTGAATGTTTGTAATCTTCATAGCTTATCTAAAATATAAATGTCTCAGAATTATATATTGATAAGTTTAAAACGGGTGACACTCTGATGTGTACGAACTTTTCGATAATTCCTTTCCCATATAATTTTCAGCGCAAAAATAAAGTCCTCCGCCACAAAAAGAATAATTATACAATAATGATTCATTTATTCATCATTCATGTATCATTACTAAAATCATCAATTCATTATTTCTAAAAATTTTAATCGTTAATTCCTTATCAAAAATTTAAATTATTTCTGCTGCGAGATCACTAAATGCATTTATAGCGGCATATTGGGAAAAATTAATTATTTCTTAATTCTTTATTCCTAATATAATTATTTTCATTTTTCATTATACATTAATTCATTCAATAATCGAGTATTAATTCATTAATCTTAAATTCCTTAGTCATTCATTTATAATGTATTCAATCATAACTTATCATTCATAATTATTTTAGTTTTTTTGAAACATGAATTCATAAATTCCTTAATCGTTAGTTTGGAAAGAGTGGAATTATTAAGATTATTTTAAGAGTAAATTATTTTCATTTGTTAATTTATCATTGGTTCATTACTAATTAATCACTAATATATAAAGCATAAATTGTTATTTCATTAAAGTTAACTATTAATGAATAATTAATAATTCATTAATAAGTAATTATTAATCCATTAATGATTAATTATTACATCAATAATGATCATTTATCAATTCATTAATAGGTAAGTATTAATTCGTTAATTATTATTCATGATGTGAGGCTTACAAGTTTGCAATACATTACTCTACATTCTGAAAGTGATATATTAGGAAAAGTTCGATTTTATTGTTTGAGTTTCTAAGGTTTCTTTAGACTTAACTGTGGACTCAAACCAAAGAAAGTAGTATTTAAATTCTTTTTATAAACATCCAATTTCTATTTTAAACCAAGGGCGACATTGGATGATATTTCAGCCAGCGCATTGTGAAACAATTTTAATCTAAAAACAATATCAAGTTTTTGAGTCAATAGATGTGTACAAAATAAACCATTTTTCCATTTCCTAATAAGAAAATTGCCTTTTAAAGAAATGAAATGTATCACTGTTCAAAAATAATACAAAAAAAATAATAATAAAGTTTCAGTAACAAAGAAATTTCATTGCAGCAAAATTTTAATTTAAAGCTCAAAAATATTCGAAGAAATATATATGACTCAGATTTCTGAAGCCATATTTTTTATTTTATGACCTTTGTTGTCGAACCTAAATGTAAATTTATTGTCGCATTAAAACGCTACACGATCCGTAAATGGATTTACAATCTCGATAAGGGAAGCGGCCAGGGAAATGAAAAAGCTGTAAAAGTATCTCAGAAGTGTTTGTACCTCGAAGAAATATGTAGAGAGAATTACAAGTATGGAGTTAAGGGCGAATGAACCCGAATGGCTGCGAGTCTCCAAACCAAAGTGGCTCTAGTTAAATCCGATGGAAAAAATGATTTTATAAGCCATATTTCTCCGGCGCCAAAGGGGCTGGGGAGCCCATTCGGTTAGGCGTTCGCCTTACATGCGGAATGTTCCAGGTTCGGGTCTGGGCATCGCCAAAATAACTACCGACATATAAACGGCCAGTGCAGCCAAAAATGTCTGAAGAATAATACTCCGTGTAGAGGGAGTGCACGTTAAATATGCTCCAAAGTTCCGACGCTGCGTACGATGTCGCACTTAATGGTTACGTTGGGTGTCTATTATCGTGTAGCTCCTCTAGTGCAAAAATAATTCAAACTAAACTAAACTCTCCGGCGCCATTGAACCCAAACATCCATCTAGATTTCTCCGGCTGTATTTTTGCAAGCATTTTTTTTTCATATGATAAATGTAGCTGACTTACAGGGCTTTATAATCCCCTTTTTGGAATTGGTTCTTATATATATATTTTTAAAATCTTCAATAAATAATTTTACACAAAATATTCGAACCAATTGTAAAAAGTGGAATATAGAGACCTGTACGTCAACTACATTTATCATATGGAAAAGAAAAAAACTTTGGTAAAAAATATTCAATACAGCCCGAGAAATGTGGCTTATAAAATATTTTTTCATTCGATGAACACAGAGGCACTTTGATTGGGAGACCCGTGGTCATTCGGGCTTATTTGCCCTTAACAATAAGATGGAGAGGCTGCTAGATTATACACCAATGCAAAAACTGGTCGCCAAATGAAGCCAGTGGCCACTTCCCAAAGGAATTTTCAGATAATCGGGAATCATCCACATCACTCCTAGAAAAACGCTGGCGAAGAGAAAATTTGACGTCATAGAGTGTTCGCCTCGTTACAAAAATGTTAGATCAGGCCCTTAGATACATAGAAGCGCAAAAGGAAGCCAGTACCTACTTTAGACGTTCTCTTGTTTAAAAGAAGGCAGGACAGGGCTGCTTTAAAATGAACCAAAGTAGAGCAGTAAAAAAAAAAGGTTATTGCATATTTGAAAAATAAATCCAACTTTGTAAGTAAGTATTTATTTTTTGTGTATTTCTTTTTTTCTGCGTACACTTCATATTTTAGCACAAAAAAAAATTCCGGAACCTTTTTTCCGAAATTCCGAATTCCGGTTAAGCCGAATTTCGGATAACCGGAATTCGGATAAACGGGACTCTACTGTAACAATTTAATTCTTTCGCATTAAAGTAATATTATAATAATGCAGCACTTACTACTGTTGATAACTCCAAAAACTATGGTTTTTAAAATTTTAATTTTCGATTCAGTATGTTTAAATGGAACTTGGAAATGACGCTCTGTATGCGCCTATCAATTTTTCGACTTTCATAGGGCTTCACTTTTTCCGAACCAAGTATCCGTATCTTATTCTAACCACATAGAACTGATATAAGAGTTGAATATGCAACTTCATTCAATACTCACTGAAAAAAGGCAGCAAAAATTAACCAAACCCGAAGAAGGACAAAGAAAATAGTGAAATACTTTGCAACTTAGTACCCGCTTTCGGAACAAACCTGGGGCTGGGGAGCCCAGTCGGTTAAGGCGTTGCCTTGCATGCGGAAGGTCCCAGGTTCGGGTCCGGCCAAATAATTGCCGACCTATAAACGGCGCGTGCAGCCAAAAAATGTCCGACGAATAATACCCCGACTAGAGGGAGTGCAAGTTAAATATGCACCAAAGTCCCAACGCTGCGTACGATGTCGCCCTTAAAGGTTGCGTTGGGTGCCTATACAGGTGTTGGCTCGTCACTTGACTGTGGTTCTAAGTTACGACGCCCGTCGCCAATTGCCCTCGTGTAGATCTAGTGCGACGATAATTCAAACTAAACTAAACTAAATTTGGAACAAACCTCGCATATAATACAAAAATAAATGTATAGAGAGAACATTCTCTTAGTAGGTTTGTTCTATTAATACATGAAATTTAAATTATCATGATATACTTTAAAATTAAAAATTTGATATCGAAAAAAAAAATCTTAGTTTAAGGCATGTGGCGAAAACTGATGTTTAACGCCAAATGTTTAGAAATAACGTAAATGATACACAAAATATGAGCTTATATTTTATCCCCCCCCTTATTGCTACCATGGTTACTGTGTCTCTACTCCTATTCCTTCTCTGTGGTCCAAACAGACGTTTGGCTAACTATTTGGCATTATTAGAGAGTAACCAAGGATTTTTTGCACTGTGTAAAATTCATATTGAAAAATATTAAAACTTTCGAATTAAGAAATATATTAGAAGCATCAATCCAGTTATCGTACTATAAAGTCTATAAATGTACAAAATATTATTTTATGAATATTACTATCCGATTCATTTGGATTGAAATTTGATGTTTCGTGTAGATCTACAAAATATAAAAATGCATCTTAAATATTAAAAGAAACCATTTTTTCCACAAAGTTAGATAGCGTTTCTGTTACTGTACGCTATCTGTAGTTTCTGCTATCGACCTGTCTAGGTCAATTTACTGCTGATTAGCTGGCCAATGTAAAGGGTAAAGCAATTACTAGTAACTGACATTGCCGAAAAAATCTTAGTTGTAACTAAAAAAACCACGCCATATAAGAAGCCATATAAAAAAACAGCATAGTTTCTGTTTTTTCTCTGACCAATTCGAGGGAAAATCTAAATTACTATGATGTATCCGCAATACTCTGTTTAATTACAGCGCTGTTTTGCATTGGGTTCAGAAAAAATTGGCTAGACTAGCTATGGCTAATGATGCTAATAAAGTATAGTTTATGACTCATTAGTATTATATAATACACTTCTTGAGACACTCTAAGAATATTCTTCCATCAATAAATTAGTCAATAAATATCAAAATGATAGAATATTTGGTAGGGTAGGGTGGGGTAAAATGGGTAGCTTTATAAAAAAAAACAATTTCACTTAATATAGAATTAATTTTTCTGAACCAATTTTTATAATAATATTTTATTAGGTGTTTGAAACATTTTTCATAAGATAAAAAGTTATTTTCATGAATCTGGCAACCAAAAAGAATCCTTATATAGAAGCAGTAAAATGTGGAGACTTTCAAACTTCTGGAAAAAACTAGGAAAACACTTCAATCTTGCACTGTAATTTGTTTAAATCATATAAGTACATACTAGGCAACACTTCAGGCCAATAAGTTAAGAAAAATATATTTATTATTATTATTATTATTATTTTTTATTATCAAGAAAACAACAAGTACAAAATAAACACTCTGGGGATTTAGAATCCCAGAGTGTATTGAATTTCCTTTTTATTTCAATATACTTTGGATGGGGTAAAATGGGTCGTAGTTAGGCTTAGGTCTTTTGAAGTAACTTTTTGAAAATTTAAGAACAGATCATGCTATTAAGGTCTTTGTAGGTAGGCTTTGCAGGATTGTTTCCGCCTGATAGAAAAGGAGTAAAACACAGAATTATGTTGACTGAAAGAGTCTCTGCTCAGCCGGATGTCTCATCATTAAAGGTAGTTATATTACATGATTTAGTTATTTCAGATGATGCATCATGTTCAACACCAGCTACATCAAATACAATTTAAACACTGCCTTCCTGTTCAACACCAGCTACACCAAATTCAATTTAAACACTGCCTTCCTGTTCAATACCAGCTACACCAAATTCAATTTAAACACTGCCTTCCTGTTCAACACCAGCTACACCAAATTCAATTTAAACACTGCCTTCCTGTTCAACACCAGCTACATCAAATACAATTTAAACACTGCCTTCCTGTTCAAAACCAGCTACATCAAATACAATTTAAACACTGCCTTCCTGTTCAACACCAGCTACATCAAATACAATTTAAACACTGCCTTCCTGTTCAAAACCAGCTACATCAAATACAATTTAAACACTGCCTTCCTGTTCAACACCAGCTACATCAAATACAATTTAAACACTGCATTCCTGTTCAAAACCAGCTACATCAAATACAATTTAAACACTGCCTTCCTGTTCAACACCAGCTACATCAAATACAATTTAAACACTGCCTTCCTGTTCAACACCAGCTACATCAAATACAATTTAAACACTGCCTTCCTGTTCAACACCAGCTACATCAAATACAATTTAAACACTGCCTTCCTGTTCAAAACCAGCTACATCAAATACAATTTAAACACTGCCTTCCTGTTCAAAACCAGCTACATCAAATACAATTTAAACACTGCCTTCCTGTTCAACACCAGCTACATCAAATACAATTTAAACAATGCCTTCCTGTTCAACACCAGCTACATCAAATACAACTTAAACAATGCCTTCCTGTTCAAACACCAGCTACATCAAATACAATTTAAACACTGCCTTCCTGTTCAACACCAGCTACACCAAATTCAATTTAAACACTGCCTTCCTGTTCAACACCAGCTACACCAAATTCAATTTAAACACTGCCTTCCTGTTCAACACCAGCTACACCAAATTCAATTTAAACACTGCCTTCCTGTTCAACACCAGCTACACCAAATTCAATTTAAACACCGCCTTCCTGTTCAACACCAGCTACACCAAATTCAATTTAAACACTGCCTTCCTGTTCAACACCAGCTACACCAAATTCAATTTAAACACTGCCTTCCTGTTCAACACCAGCTATGTAGGATACTCTTGCAGCGCTTAGTTCAATTCAACAAGAGAATCTTTTATCTTCCCCATTTAAAGATCTCAAATGTGCTATCCTGTCACCTATGCCACTAAGTCTTACTAAGGCAGTGATAGCCAACTCTAAAAAGAAAAGAGTTCGACATAAAGCTTGCGAAGTAATGACGGAAGCAGATGTGAGCATTTACAAGAAGAACTTCAACAAATAGTACCGGTTGGCCCAGCGGGTAGTGTTTGAAACAAATGAAAAAATAAAAACAAATAAGAGACATGAGAAAAATTTAATGACGTTTATTGAATGGACATATTGGGCAATTAATGATAAAGAGGTTCGAAGTGCCCGCCATATTTAACGAGGACAGCAGTTAGGCGGTTCTCGAATCCAATCATACTCCATACCCATACCTTCTTCCTTCCTCCATACTCCTGCAATACTCCTTTTGTTTGGCCATTTCTTTTTGTGGAACATCTCACAAAAGCTAAAAAAAGCTTCCCACAAAAAGAATTGGCCAAACAAAAGAAGTATGGAGGACCCCCTCAAGTCCCACAGGCTCCTCATAGTGTGCACTAGTTGCCGGCGAGGGGGTGTTCCTGGGCGGAGTGGGTGATGTACGTCGGGAGAGTATTCTCCTGGTAGGGCCACCCAAGGCGTGAAGGCCACTCCAACATGCTCAGCTAACGCCTGGGGCAATGGAGCTAAGTCGGTCATCTACCTATTATTTTAGGTGCTCTGGTCTTGCGACTAACAGAGGCTGCAACCTTTCCCCATCCATGAATAGTACACCCGATCTTTCTGATGCTGCATCGGTCGTCGCGCAGCCTAAAAAGGCCCGCGTTCCTGGTTTAGGCAGAGGGCCAGGTTCGAAAAGTAATCCACGGTCTCCAAATACTTTAAAGATCTTGCAGTTTAACATCAATGGAATCTCAACAAGTGCTACGAGGATTAAACTTGATCAGGTGCTTGACCTGGCACTAACCGAAGGAGTTCAAATTATTGCCCTGCAGGAAACAAAGCTGAAAACAAATACATCCCTCAAAATCAAGGGATTCAATATTTACAGGGTTGATAGACCGAATAGAAGTGGAGGAGGTCTCGCGTTCCTCATTAGGGACGTCAATTATCATAGTATAAATATCAACAGAAAAATAACTGATGGAACTAATCTCGAGATCCAGGGCATAAGGATCATTTGGAGAGGGAAACCTCTTAACATCTTTAACATGTACCATCCCCCTGACCTCACAAGTCTTCCAATCGACCTACAAGACTTACTTAATGTAGGTACTGTCTGCTTAGGCGATTTAAACGCTAAACACCCCATATGGGGCTGTTCAATAACAAACCCAAACCGAATGTTCAATAACAATAACGAAATGAGTTACTCGACATGATTGATGACAGGAGCTTTAATATTCTTAACGATGGCACTCCTACACATTTTTCATATAGTTATAACACGAAAGAAGCTTTAGACATTTCTTTTGTCAGCCCAGATCTTGGGCCTGGTTGCAGATGGACTGTTTTGGAAAACCTGGGAAGTGACCACCTTCCTGTCTTAATTGAATTAAAAAAGAGACAATTAGTGCCCACTGGTAAAGAAAAACAATGGATTTTTAAAAAAGCGAACTGGCAGTCCTTCACAGAGGTTGTTGACAGGGAAATAGAGAGTAAACCTCTCAGTGACAGTATTGAAACGAACTGGTGCTCCTTTAAAGAAACTATCTTGAGAGCAGCCAAGAAAGCCATTCCTAGAGGAAATTTAAAGAAAAAGAAACCCTATTTGACTAGTAAAGCACCTTTTCTACAACCACTGCTAGGAAGAACGAAAAAGAATCTTTGATGCTAAGGATACAGCCAACAGCAATCTTGTAAGAACTGAATTAAATAAAATTAATGCTAAAATTAAAAGACTTTACGCACAGATTAAACGATACAAATGGAATGAACTATGCTCAAGTCTTGATTCAAGAACATCAAATGGAAAACTGTGGAAACTGGTTAAAAGCATTGGAAAAGAGCAACCACAGTGTGAGCAAAGTAACACAATCCGGAATGACAAAGGAGAATTGGCTGAAAATGACGAGCAAGCGGCAAACCTTTTAGGACAGCATTATCAGAAAATCAGCAAACTCATTTTCACTGCTGAAGACAGAAGTGTTAAAATTAAGGCTAGTAATATTGTCCATGGCTGCCGCAGCAACACCCAAAGTGGAACCAAAGGTTTCACCAGGGATTACAGACTGAATGAACTCGAGGCTGCAATCAGGGATACTGGCCTTAATAAATCTCCGGGACCTGACGGCATACACGGCCAAATGATAGACCATCTTGGCCCGATTGGAAGACAAAGACTCTTGGATATTATAAATTGTTCCTGGAACAAGGGGCAACTCCCTCGGGATTGGAAGAAAGCAACCATTGTTCCCTTTAAAAAATCTGGCAAAACGGACGGTTCCCCTGAGAGTTATCGACCCATCGCCTTGACCAGTTTAGCCTGTAAAATCATGGAGAAAATGGTTCTGAGAAGACTCACATTTCACCTACATTCCAATGATCTTCTCCCGGAGGAACAGTATGGCTTCAGAGAAGGTCATTGCACTACTGACCAGCTACTTTACTTCTGTCAAAAAGTTAGAGACGCTCACAACAAAAAACCGACTAATCACACTGTCGCGGTTTTCCTGGACTTATCTAAGGCCTTTGACAGAGTTTGGAACAATTTGCTTGTCATAAAACTTTTCAAAACGTTTGGAATTGGCGGAAAGGCCCTTCCCTGGATCTACGACTTCTTGCGTAACAGAATTATCAGAGTGAAGTATAACAAATCCCTCTCAAGGAGTTTCAGGATCTTTCCGGGGTTCCCCAAGGATCAGTTCTGAGCCCAACTCTATTCACACTTTACTTATCAGGCATTGAGAGTATTATCAAAGGGAAATGCGAGGTCGGCGCTTTTGCGGATGACATTGTCCTTTGGAAGTCCGATTCCGACGTGACGAAGTTAGAGAGAGAGATTAATCTAGTCCTTGAGAACATCCAGAATTTCTCTGAAGACCACAAACTGTGCTTTAATCCAACTAAGTCCTCGGTTAGCTTCTTCACAACCAACAGAAAGCTTTATAATTTCCATCCTAATATCTTATTGAACGATCAACAACTGACTCTGGATAAACATCCAAAATATTTAGGCTTTGTGTTAGACCCTGAGATTCTGGGAAATAAACATATCGATCATCTTGTGCTGAAGGCAAGAAAGCGGCTTAGCCTCTTGAGGTATATATCAGGGCGTGATTGGGGTGCTGACGCTGGTACTCTCAGAACAACATACATCTCACTAATTCGACCCATCTTGGAATTTGGCATTCCAATTTATTGTTGTGCCTCAGATTCAAATCTTGAGAAACTTGAAAAGGTCCAGCTTTGCGCTGCTCGGATCATCACTGGGCTAAGAAATACGTGCCCCAGGGACATTGTGCTTTTCGAGGCAGACCTACAACCCCTAGAACTTAGGAGACATGCCTGCCTATCAAAATACTACAACAAACTAAGTGCTCTAGGTTCATACAATCGCACCGCCACCTACTTCAAAAACTGGCGTAATAATCAGAGACTCAAGAGACACAGTCCCTTCAGCCAATTGGTTACTTTTAATCTTGTTGATGGTGCAGTGGAGCCGCATCACCTAGCACAGTGCCTCGACCCGGTTGATGATCTTGGTGATGTCTTTTTCCATACTGAATTACCAGTACATGTCAATAAACAAACAGATCTTCCGGTCTTTCTAAAGCAACTTGCTCTTGAGAGAATCAGAGAGATTCCAAATGATGCCATTCAGGTCTACACGGATGGCAGCTTCTTGCGTCTCTTCCCCATGGAAACGAGATTTGGATTCTGTCTGATAGCAGAAGCGCATTACAGCACCTGAGAGATTGGCAGGGTGTGAGAGACAATGTGGGAGTGACAATTCTTAACAAGTTAAAACGGCTTTCCATGTCGCATCAGATTCATCTGCAGTGGATCCCCTCCCACGTCGATATTGAGGGGAACGAGATCGCGGACTATTTAGCAAAGGCTGGTGCTGGCGAGGCCTCTGTTCCGTCAGCGCCTCTCACCTTTTCGGAGATACACTCGAGGATTAAACACAAGAACAGGACTACTTGGATTGTCCCCCCAGTGCACCATTGGTATCAATGTTCGCGTCCTGGAAGCTCCCTTGCTCCTAGCTTTAATAGACAGGATCAAACTGCTCTTGCCCGCTTTCGAAGTGGCCACCTTAAGACATTGAAATTTAATGAGGGATCCAGGAGCTTCGAAATTTGTTCTAACTGCTTTTCTGAGCAGGCTTCGTCTGATCACATACTCGCATGCCTGGGGCTCTCCAAGCAGGATTTTGACGACGACCCTTTAATGGTGTTGGACTTTCTGAGGGTGTACGATGTCATGGACCTGGTCTAGCACTGCTGGCCTCCGGGGGCATGCAACAACAACAACAGTATGGAGGAAGGAGGAAGGTATTTGTAAGGAGTATGGAGTATGGTTTATTCGAGAACCGCTTAACTGCTTTCCTTGTTAAAGATGGCGGGCACTTCGAACCTCTTTATCATAAATTGCCCAATTGTCAATCAATAAACGCCTTTAAATTCTTCTCATGTCTCTTATTTGTTTTATTTTTTCATTTGTTCAAACACTACCCACTGGGCCACCGGTAAAACAACCGAGAAAATAAGAATTTGGATTTTCTTTCAAAACCTACACGAAGGAAACCAGAGTCAAAAACAGAGTAACCGAAACCCAAGATTGTTGACGATAGGCAACAGCTTTTGACTGTAAAATGGGTGTTAGTTGAATATAAAAAAGGAACAAAGTCACTTTAATAATTTGTTTGGTCAAATTACACTTATTGATGCGGATGGTTTACATGTAAAATCTTATTTAAAAAAAATCTAGTATTGGTAACTTTTATGTTTTTGACGATAAAAAGGACTGGATATTGTAGAAAAGTAAGATGTTACAAGAGTCTTGGAAGAACCGTTTTGTAACAACCGCAAATAATATTATTTTGAAAACTTAACATTGTAATTATGTACCATTAAACTTACTTTATGTGTTCTTGACCTCCTCTTTTTAATTAGTGTATTTCCTATTAAATAGGTTACATATATAGTCATTATTTGCATAATGACCCATTTTACCCCATGTGTGACTCATTTTACCCCATGGTGGGGTAAAATGGGTCACAACTTATGGAACTAAGTTTAATCCATTTATAATGTAAGAAAAATTACCTAAACTACATAAAAATGTACTGAAACAATGCAATGTCAAGATGCAATTTTAAAAAAATCTGAAAAAAGTTATTGTTTTATTGCCAGAGAACTTTAAATGTGAAAATTTTTAAGTTTAATTTTATCAACAATTATATAATTTAAAGTTCAACTAATGACACATAGCTTGCTTACGCTCTTCGAAAATGACATTCCATATTAGTGTATTTGAGAACTAAGCATAACCTTTCGTGTTGGTTTAGATAGCGTGCTTTTCTAATAAGTGATTAAAGATCACCATGACGATAAAAACTTACAGATGGTAAAAAAACTTATTTTTCTAAAGTGATATGATATTTAAAGGATTACATCTAACTGCAATTATATAAACTGCCTCTTGTTAACTGGAAACAAATTATGAAAATTTAATGTGCTCCAGACGCAAACAAATTACTTAAATTACCTAAACAAAAATACAGACTTATAAAACCTTCAGTTGACTATGTCAACAGACTAACATAAATTTAAGAAATAAGCATTAAGGAGTCTTTTAAGACCATTAAGCAGATAAATAGAATTTAATACGATATACATTTAATAAATATTTAGTTTAAAATATGAATTTATATATCATGCAGTGAAAACAAGTTTACAGTTTTTTCCCATTTAGTTAAAACTTGGAGAATTCAAAACAATTGTTAGCTTTAAAAAAATTGGTGGAAAGTTACTAAAAAAACGGTTGCAGCATGTGCTATTTCCAACTTTACAAAGTAACATTACACTATAGAATAAGAAGAAATTTAGAGCTTCCTCCTGTTTTGTGTTTGTAATCGCTAAAAAATAAATTTGGTATCACGTTACTCCGTAAAGCTGGATTGAGCATATGCTGCCATCAGTTTTACGGTGTAACGTTTAACCCCATTTTTACAGAATGTAATGATATTTTAAGTAGTTAATGCTGTTACTTGAGCATTTGTGACCTCAATAGTCAACAAATATTCTAATTTATTATTTTCTCGTACTAAAAACAAAGGATGCTTTTTCCAATAAATCTAGTTCCTACCCGTTTTATGGAGTTACGGCAAACTAGTGGATATTTACTTAAACTGGTGTCACCAGTTTACGGACCAGTTTTGTGGAGTTACGGTACACCAAAATTTTATAGCGCATAATGGTATTTCCTTTAGAAAGTTACAAAGCGTAAGGGCTGGGGAGCCCAGTCGTTTAGGCAATCGCCTAGCATGCGAAAGGTCCCAAGTTCGGGTCCGGGCATCGCCAAAATAACTGCCGACCTATGAACGGCCCGTGCAGCCAAAAATGTCCGACGAATAATACCCCGTGTAGAGGGAGTGCATGTTAAATATGCTCCAAAGTCCCAACGCTGTGTATGATGTCGCCCTTAACGGTTGCGTTGGGTGCCTACTCGGGTGTCGGCTCGTCACTTGACTGTGGTTCTAAAATATGACGCCCGTTGCCAATAGCCCCCGTGTAGCTCTAATGCGACGATAATTCAAACTAAACTAACAAAGCGTAAATAAGAGTTATCTGTTTGCCCCAACAATGCAATGTCTTCATTTTATTCATTAATTTTTCTGAGTATAGCAATATTTTCCATGCTATACTCAACTCTCTTCTTAATTATGCAAAAGCCATACCTAAAAACAAATTGACAAATCAGCAAAAAAAAAATTGGATTGCCACTACATTAAACCCTTATGTCTTTATTCGAAGTACTTTACATTCCAAAATCTTCCAAACTTAATTTGAAAAAAGCAGACGAGTTTTAAGTACCCTTTTCATTTTTTGAAAAAAGATTCCTTTTAGGGAAATTCTGTAAAAAAAATTCTTGAAAGAACAAAATCTTTAAAAATAGTAGAAATCTCGGCATCTTTTTTTCGCCCTTAGGTGTTTCGTCATTAGAAAAATGGCTTCATCTTACACAACTCTAGGCTATAAAAGTTGAAATGCCGACAGTATTGAAGAGTTTGCTTGAAAACATCTTCTTTGTGCTTCATGCAACTCAAGCAGTGTAATTATATGATTCTAGTGTCTTATTTTACTTTTGTTCTTTCCACTTTGAAAAAGGAGACAAAATAAAATAACGCCTTTAGCAATGAATTTGAATAATTCTTAACATTAACGCATCTCGTTATTATAATTTACTTAATAATTTAAATTAGATTTAGTTTCGATTATAAATATGTTACATAACTTTTCTGTGGTGGTAAATAGTGATTAAAAAAATTATAAACCTAATGTTTAAAGATTCGTTTTTCTTAAATCTAACAATTTACTGGGCATGTTTCACGTCGTGAGTGGCAACAGTTACAGCGGTATTGTTTTCATTATTGTTCTTTATGGAATTACATTTGTTTTGAACAATACAATATTTTCTTACCTTACTAAAACGAATGTTGTGAACAAACTTTTCTATCAGTAGAACTAAAGCTTTTCTCTGTTTGTCAATCACGTTAAATTTCTGTCCTAAAATTTTACTTAATTTCTCTTCTTTTCATAAGACCTTTCTTTCACTTTCATAAGACAAAATATCATCTACATCGAAGTTTTCCAACAAAATTAACATTTTGGTAATATGCTTTGCATATTTGATATTTAATCGAATTAAAAACCGATAAAGTTTAATGAATAGCAGGAATATAAACAAGTTGCAAGCAAAGAACTTTAAAATACAACACCATCAGACGAAAAAAATCGTTCATTTTAAGAGTGAAATCGAAATATTTATTGAAATCGCAGAAAATTTAAAAATGAAAAAAAAAACTGGGCAGTTATATCATCAGAAACAACCCAATTATAAACTTTGCTATTTTTCATAAATATTTCATTTTATATGCTGCCACTAAAAGTTTGAAATTATAAAAAAAATAGTAGGTTTATTGTTTTTTCAACGTTTCTTGCATTAATTTTTTCAGCCCTAATAAATAGAAGATGTGAATGTAATCCTTCAATAAAACCATGTAAAAAGTGTTTTATTACAAGGTTAATTCCACGTAAATACATACCACAAGTGAATTTTAAAAATATTTTTTATTCCAGTTGAAACTTTTATATGTGATTTAGAAAAGTTTGAACTATAAAAAATTTATATCAAAAACTATTATTGTTTTTCTCTGTGGCAACACTGAAGTGCCAAAGTGGCTGCTTTTTTTTGAAAGCATGTGTTATGGTTTTTCATCATTTGAATTCTTGAATTTTAAGTTAAGTATTATTTTTTTATCAGATTTTTTGGTAAAATTATTAAAATACACAATAATGACTATCTTGAAAACACATTTTTAATCGGCATTTATAAATAAAAGTTACTTAATTAGAAGGATAAAAATCCCTGTTTTGGCTGTAGTGTAAGTCACGAAAAGATATAAAAGTTTCTATAACTTTTAAAGTAAGGCTTTGCTTCAAAATTTTTAAGATATTTTCTTTCTGTATTAACCTTTGTGTAATTCCACACCTTTAAATTTTAAAATAAAAAGCATTTTCTCTATTTATAAAAGATTTTAACTTTGTAGTGTAAGTCACAACGTAGTGTTAGTCACAGCTTCTGTTTGATTTATCTATTATAGATTAGCTATAATATTTGTAGATTTCTTATGTTTTGATAATTTTAATTTAAGATGGCTAAATCAACAGTTAAAAGAAAAAAAAGAGCTTAGGGAAAGACTTTAAGCACGTGGAAAATTTCAAACCTTTAAAGAAAAGGAAAGCAAAAACGACTTTACGGACAACACTTTAACTAAAAATACACCATCTCTATATTGCAATGTTCCAACCGTTAGACAACATTGAATGGCATTTCTCTGTCACCAATGTTGGTAATCTTTACCTTTAGTCATGAAAAAGGACCATTTGATGGACTTGGTGATACAGTGAGGAGGGGATAAAAGCAGCCACACCTTCCAGGAAAATTGACCCACATTCTACTAAAGATTTTTCACTTTGCATAAGAAATCTGCCCAAACATATCACTATTATACATTTATGACAATTGTATAAAGGGCGAAATAGGTAGATTAAATGATATTTGCTCAACAAAGGAAAATAAATATTTCCTATTCCTGACACTCAAAAATTGCTTTGCTTTTTAAAATTAAACAAATACTTACTTAAAACTGTCAATATTTCATTAAATCCCAAAAAAACAACACGGCTGATTAAACAAATGGAAATGTTGTAAAAGGAAATACCTCTCAGCAAAATTCTGAAAATGAATTTTATGCTGAAAGAAGAGCTTTAGTTCCTTTTGTAGGAAAATTATCGTTAAATATTTTGTGAGGCAAATGTTAAGTAAAGATGCTTATTCAATAAAACTGAAACATCTGCAATGGTCAGGAAGTCTGCGTGGCCTGAGAAGGATGGTTTTTCAGACAATTCTATTGAAGAAAGAATTAAGAAATTACCAGAAACCAACTTTAGGGGACGTTTTGCAACTTTTTCTAACTATGATTTTACCATGTATGCAATTATTAACTTACCATGTTCAAAATTATTTACATATGTTATGCTATTATTGCCTAAATTTCCATATCTGTGATACAATTCACATGATGTAGTGTAAGTCACAAATTGAATGTAGTGTAAGTCACGCACAAAATGTCAATAAATTATTTCCTATGATATTTCCACACTTTTTTGCAACTAAATTATTTAGCTTTAAACCTTGGACTTAAATTAAGCACTGGTAGAATGTTGATTTACTGCACTATGAAGAAGAAATGAGAGTTTTAAATGATAACAAAACTCGACTTCTTTTCATGTAGTGTAAGTCACAGTATGACATTTTTATTATGTTTTAGTGAAATACTAATGAAAATGTTTTTTTTTATGATTTCTAAAATAGTATATGTTCAGGGGTAAACTGGCAAACAATATTTTTTTTGAATAAGTAGAAAATAATTATGAACTACGCAAACGAAATTTGTTAAATCGTCTGATGTAGTGTAAGTCACGCGTGGAAATGCAAACAAATATTTAAGTTCGTTCTTCAATTTTTTTTTAAAATAACCTATCCGTATTTCAAACCTTAAGAAAAGTAAGTTCTAAACCCAATTTTTGTGAAAGGTTAAAATAAATAAGAACAAATCGTACACATTCTAAGATAGAATTTTCATTTTGAGTTTACAGAATAGGAAAACTTTGCAGTGAGAATTTTAAAAATGAGGGTTTTGGGGGATTTTTCTTATGTAAGGGCTTGTTTGGATTTTTTTCTTATATAATAGTAGTTTTTATTCTTGTCCTTTACTTTATTTTCCGGCGCAGCATAAAAAATTTCGTAAGAGTTAGAATTATTTTGCTCTAGGGTTTAGGGAGTTGTATTATTTGTAACAAATTAAATCAATCCTTCTCATAAAATATGCACATGAAGAGTACAGAGGGAAAAACCCTTCATCGACAGGGAATCTGTCCATACTGAGGTCTGCTTGGCGAGTAGTGGCGTTCGGAAACCGGTTTCCCCCTTGGTTCTTCTTCCACTGTTCAAGCGTCAGGCTATTGTCTGGCGTAAATCTCGATCATAGAGATGAGATAGTTACCTTGTGCGACGCATGATAAGAACCAAGGAAAAACTGGTGTCGTGACACCAGTTTAGGTGATGACTCTTCTCCAAGTAGACCTTATACAGATTCCCAGGAGATGAAGGGGTTCTTCCCCTGTACCCTTCAAAAGAATTACCTTAAATTGTCTTTTCCAGTCATAGATATCAAAGTTAAAGTATTAGATTGGCAGATCACGTGACCCCCAATGCTAACGACGGGTTGCGCATTGAGGCCAAATAAGGGGGCAAAATGTCTAGTGTTGCTGCCACTTTAAGGAGAAAAATACTACGAAAAAAATACCATCTAATTAAAAAATTACAAAAAATTACTAGAAAAGGATTTAAAGTCACTAAAAAGATTCCAAAAAGCAGCTAGTATTTTTACGATATTTTTTTGTAATTTTAGAATTAGATGGTATTTTTTCGTAGTATTTTTCTCCTTAAAGTGGCAGCAACACTGGCCATTTAGCCCCCTTATTTGGCCTCCATGCGCGCCCCGTCGTTAGCATTGGGGGTCACGTGATCTGCCAATCTAATACTTTAACTATGATATCTATGTTTCCAGTAGAAATATTTAAGCGGTCTTATAATTATGTGATATTTTAAACACCATTATTTTATGCATTCGTTTGAAAAAAAGCATTTTATATACATTCATTTTCTCAAATTAATAAACCTTTTAAGGGTGAAGAAGACCGAATGCCCGCGTGTCTCCAAACCAAAGTACCTCTTTGTGAATCCAAAAGAAAAAATAATAATTTTCCTACGCCACATTTCTCCGGCTGTCTTGGACACTTTTAGAACGGTTTATTTATATGGTAACTGTAGTTGACTTACAGCAGTCTTCAATCTCACTTTTTGAAATTGGTTCGAATATTTTGTTGTAAAATTATTGAAAAATAAAAAAAATATTGAAATAATATTAAAAAGTGGTATTACAGAGCCCTTTAGTAAGCAACATTTATCGTATAAAGAAACCGTTTGTAAAAATAGTCAATACAGCCGGAGAAATGTGGCTATGAAACTAATTTTCCATTGGATTAAGGGGGGTCGGATGGGTGTTCGGGTCAAAAATGTCGAACTTCTGTTTTTACTTTTTTTTCTTTCTTATCTTTAGCTTTAATTTAAGACCAAGATTATCTATTTATGTTTAGTGGTTATCTTTTTATAAGCATTTTGAGAAACGCTTAATATCAGTTCTTACCTAAACTTTACTTTTCTTTTGCGTTTTCTGAAATATAAGGTTTTTCAACAGTTACGAACATTTTTCTCAGGAACTATAAAAGATATCAACATATTTTATTTTGTTATTTCTTCCCCATTAATAGCTCTTAGATTTAAACTGGGGAATTTTAATTATCTCTGCTTTAAAAAAAATTATAGAAAATTAAATCTGATTTTTTTTTGTATTTTTTCAATACATATTTTTAAAAAAATCACTGTGAAAGTATTTTTTATTATTTTGAAATATCCTCAGTTTAAATCAAAAAGCTATATGTAAGGAACAAAATAAAAAAAAAGTTTATAATGATATCTCATATAGTTCCTGAGAAAAATGTTCCTAAAGTTAGGTAAATTTACATGGGCGAGATAGAACCATCCGCCTCCTCTTAACTTAGAGGCAGTTTAGTTTGAAGACCCACGTTCATTCGGTATCATTCGCCTATAAAATTGTGTTCCTTAATTTGCTTCATTTAAATGTAAGATAAAAGTTGTATTTGATGAGAAACAGCAAAAAGTAAGTGGTCTTCTTCTGACTGTATCAATCCGAAGATGTCAAATAAAAGCAAAGCAGCAAGACTCAGCAAATAAAATCACGAAACTACACTGCTCAAAACAATTAGGGGAATGCATGGTTTAAACCCTTTCACCCCCAATGATTCCATTTGGTATCATCAGCTTCCGATTTTTTTCTCACTAAGTTGAGCTCACACTTATTTATCGTTAGAGGGAAGAATCATGTCTTTTGAAGAATTAAATAATGTTTGTTTTAATGAAAGGAAAATATGAAAAACGTGGTAAAATAAAATCCACCCCCAAAATATTTTATGAAATAAACTTACCCTAATTTCTTCACGCTCGCATTTTTAGATGCTTAAAAACTGATTTTACCTTTTTTTTTACAAAGTTTTGAAAAAATTATTGTTATAGGTTATTCAAAAGTTTTGATTCCAATATTTCCCCCCTTTAAATTTTAGTTAAAAAATTAAGTTTTTTCAACCGGTTTTTTTACCATTTCATTCTGGATGTATAATGAATCTATTTCACAAACTTTAGATTTTTAGAACAAAAAATAAGAAATTGGAACTGAAAGGGTGAACAAAAGTACACAAAGTGCTCCCCTAATTGTTTTGAGCAGTGTAGTTATACAACAATGTGAGAAAAATAAGTTAAGAATGCTTCTGGATAAGGGCACCACAGAAAATACCGAAAAGAGTTTGTTTCCGGTGTTTGAGTGCTTTTCCTTCAGAAGAAATTAGGTTTATACAAGAACATCGTGTTCTTGAATAACTGGGGGTACACTCTTAAAACAAGAGAGTGAAATCCACTCCTATAGGGGAAGTGCATTTTCGGCACCGGCGGAAAGGAGTGGAAAGTAACTCAGACTGAGTTAAAACCGCTCGTTTTAAGAGTGTAGGACGTAGATTGTTTTCTTTTATTTCTTTTACCCACTTCGCCAAAAGAGTGAAATCCACTCCTATAGGGGAAGTGCATTTTCGGCACGGAAAGGAGTGGAAATTAACTCAGACTGAGTTAAAACGTTTGTTTTAAGAGTGTAAGTCGGAGTATTTTGTCACTGATTGAAAAGTCAAACTTATTTTTTTTAATCCTACCTACGCCCGTCAACGGCATCTCTGCCATCAGTTAACGAGTAGCCCAATAAAAAGAAGAGTCAGTGTAAAAATAAAATTTGTCACAATTAGCCTCGTTAGAGTTGTCTAAATTATGTCTTGATGGTCTAATGGTCTTGTTCGTTCTATGTTCTGACGTTCAGTCTGTTTTTAGTAACTTAATTTGTCTTTGTGTCTGTATTTTGTACTGTATAGTTGTCCTGTCATATTTTATGGATTCTTTATAATTGATTTAACTGGCTTTTTGTATTTTAATATTTTTATTCCTTGTTTTTCTTTTGGTGTTCCCTTTTAGTTTTTTGTATTTGTGTTTCACCTTCTTTTTATCCTCTACCTGTAATTGGAAAAGATCTGTACGGTAATTGTAATTAAATAAATAAAAATTAAATAAATAAATTAGTAAAAGTTTTAAAATTTCAGGGCAGTTCTTGAGGTGAAATTTGTCCATATCGCAAAGGTAGCACAGGGGGCAGCAAGGCGTATCTTTGTAAATGTTTTTGAAGATAGTCATGTCCAATTTTCATTCGAAAACAAGCCACTCCAAGATATCTTAGTAAGGAAGCCGTGATTAAAGATATTTTGTTACGTAACACATTCCACTTTTTACCCAGAGCTGCATCTGCATGCATAGAAAATCGGTTTTTACTATGGATAATTTTAAGTCGAACGTAAGCATGTATGTTTAATTATGGGGACTCCAAACCAATATTCATCACAACATTTTCCCAAATGTCTAGTCACTCTAATTTCTATTCGCGTTCTATTAGGAAATTTTAAATTGTATCACCTGTTATATGTTATATATTATATTTGTAATTTATATATTTTATTGATATATAAAATAATGTTTCAATGGATATTATTCATTGTTTAATATATTTCAATAAAAAAACACAATAATCATGAGTTAAAACTTGAGTGATATTATGAAAAATGACCATTTGCTAATTGTATTCAGAGGATATAAATGATTCAAAAGAAAAAAAACATCTAACATTTGAACAATTCATGAAGTTAAAACTTTCAAGTTTAAAATACATGCAATAAAACAAGTGGACATTTAGACTAATTGCGTATCCCTCAGAGAGAGATAAAATGTACTATAAAACAGCAGTTCGTTAAAAATAACCGAATCTTCACATCCTGAGTTACTAAAGCCATTTAGTGCTAGGATTGCGATTCCAGTACTTTTTCGGAAGAGACCAATCGATATCAAGGACTTGCATTAAAAGAGCGAGTTACGTGAACCGCAATCTCGATTGTGACTGAATATTTTTCAGACCACACTTCCTGAAAATAGCCAATCAAAGACGATATCTATGATGTGGTCTCTCTCGTGAGGGCACCACTAAAATAACTGATTAGGAAACACTTTGTTACTTTCCTGCATTTTTTTTTATTTGTGAGAGTTGCTGAATCATGAAAATTGAAAGTCAAACATATGTATAAAAGGCAAAGTCCTGACTGACTGATTCATTCATTCACGTATCAATAGTCCATGTGCAGCTCTAGTCGAGTAAAAACCAAACCACCCAATGAAAAAACAGGTTTGAAAGTGAAACCATTAAACGCTTGAATCATTTATGAAATCGACTTGTATGTTTTTCAGGCGGCATCCATAGTTTTTCTCGCCAAGCATCTCCCTGCATTCATAACTCTATGCTGGGGCCACTTTTATTTGCGGGCGCCAACTGTATATATTTTCTCTTATTCTGTTACGTTTTCTGTTATTTTTACAGTGCAAAAGCACAGAAAGCGCATTTTGACTCTATTTGCCATAGTGCTCCCTAAAACGTTAGTCCAAATAAATGTTGGCTTATCCAAATATTATTCACTCTGTAAAACTAAAAACTGTAAAAATAAATAAAAAAAATAGCTAAAGGAATCATGCAAAAATAAAGGGTTTTAACGGATGATTTCGAGTATCTAGAAAAACCTTTCAGGTTAAGTATTCCCACGATGCATAGCCCGTTCTCCTTGAAGCGCTGTTTAATTAAACAGGGTTTTAGATCACGTTGAAACACCACATTTTTAATGTTTCTAAGCTGTTTTTTTAAACAGCTTTTTTTTTCAAAAAAAATTTATGTGGAAAAAATAGCGTGTATGCAGCAGGTGTCTAAAGTCTTTTTTTTGTGTGCACATAATCGCATAAAAATAGAAGTGATACAATAGAGATAATTAATGAACAGAATTCAGTGGCTTGAGAAAAAACATTCCATGGAATATAATAGCGATAATTACTGAGCAGATATCGGTGTTTTAAGAAAAAAATCGACACATTTTTCTTAATACTAAGATAAAATTATCGAGGACTCAAAATAAGTGTTTATGATTCTCAACTCACAGAAAAAAATCTATTTAAAACATTTGAACAGAATTTTTCAAAATTGTTTCACAGCAAACTAACTAGATCTATTGAACTTCAATTGTTTAGAAAATGCAATATGGCATAAACTTTTTTTAATTGACTATGGATAGATAAAGCAGAATTCAAATTCTGAAATCCAATATTTTAGTTTCATTTATACCATACCCATGGATCAAGCCACTTGCAAATGTTTTGAGAGGGGCTGGGAAGCCCAGTCGGTTAAGGTTTTTGCCTTGCATGCGGGAGGTCCCAGGTTCGGGTTCAGGCATCGTCAAAATAACTGCCGACCTATAAACGGCCCGTGCAGCCAAAACGGTCCGACCAATAATACCCCGTGTAGAGGAAGTGCACGCTAAATATGCTCCAAAGTCCCGACGCTGCGTACGATGTCGCTCTTAACGGTTGCTTTGGGTGCCTACTAGAGAAGCCTAAATAAAAGAACGAACTTGTGCCTACTCAGGTGTCGGCTCTTCACTTGACTGTGGTTCTAAATTATGAAGCCCGTCGCCAATAGCCCTCATGTAGCTCTAGTGCGACGATAATTCAAAAATAAACTAAATTAAGCAACTTGCGAATGTTTTGAATTTTTCAATCGATGGGCAACAAAAAGAACAATAATGAATTATGATGTGTTGTAGGGGAAAAAAATGGATTTTCTTGCCAAATATACTTTTCAAAGAACAAACTTCGTTTACAGAACGTGCATAATCGATATTTTTTTTTACGAAAGAAATTTTTTCCGCCGCACTTTTTGGAATGAAAAATGACGAATATTGGATTTTGTTGGAGCGAACGCGTTAAAATATTCAAAACTTGTTAGAGTAGAAAAATTCATATTTTTATTATTCTTTAGCTGGTGGCAGCTGTCATGTTTGGTTAGCACATTTTGCCATTTTTGAGGGTTTAAAAAGACCTCTTGCTATGTAGAATACTAAATTGTATAAATGAGAATTTGAAGAAGAAATTATAGGATGTATGAATATGCGAAGGATACACCTTAAAACAAAGTGAATCATCATAGGAGTGCATTCGCACGAAAGGAGTGAATTAATCAGACTAGTTAAACCTTTATGACGAGAGAATAGTGACAACTATTGCATACACTTGATAAAAAAACGAAAATATGTGAATATATTTTACTTTTTAAAATGTCTTAAAGGAAAGACGTGTTTGAAACTACGGGTTGCGTAATGCCACATGACTTTATAGTACCACTCAAAAAATCAATACATATAAAGGCAATTATATACCAAATTAAAAACCAAATAAAGTTCTATACGCAGCAACCCTTTGCGCATTCGCAATTTTCTCGAAAACCTTATGATGACGTCCGACAGGTACTCAAATTTGAAGTCCGTACACTCTTAAAACAAAAGAGTGAAATCCACTCCTATAGGAGAAGTGCATTTTCGACACGGAAAGGAGTGGAAATTAACTCAGACTGAGTTAAAACCGCTCGTTTCTTTTAAGAGTGTAGCTCTTTTTGTTCGAGCTGTCGAGTGGTTTCAGACAGACGGACGGACAGACAGGCGAACCATCGTTCAAAAGCCACTTCATCGGAATCAGTACCCTCCAAAACTAGTAGAATACACAAAATCTTCATTTCGGATTTTCGATCCCATCGCAATACTTAATAATTGAAAGTAAAAAGAGAAAAATGTTCATTATAGGCAGGGACCGACTTACAACTTTAGGGGCCCTGGGCACAAGCCAATTTGGGGGCCCCCAAACATACCCCTTAAAAAATATTCATCTGTATTTTTCTATATTTAAGGGGACAGGGAACTTATCGAAGCTTCAAAATATCAAATTTTCATTTTAACATTCAAACACTAAAATGAATATTTACGAAATTTTTGTATATAATACGCACCTGTATATAGTGTTGGAGTTCGCAAATTTGGTAGTTAATTTCAATATAACTTTGTTTCTAGCTTCATCCGTCATCATTTTAAAACACCGATTTTTAGCTTTTAGGTACACTTTCCATCACAACTATTACTTCCAACAACTAAAATCTATTCAACGCAATGAACCTCAAGTTTGACGATAAAACATTCATAATTTTAAGTTATTAACATAAATAGAAATTTTGCGCATTTCTTAAATTAGAAATATCTGTCTTATTTTCTGTCTTATTTTTACTCACTTAATATTGTTTTGGAATATTTTTGGTTCACTGTGTTAAATAGACATAAATACGACATCACAGAAAATTTCAACCTTTCTAGTAAAATAGAAAAAGAGAAAAGTGTACCATAAGTCTGAAAATTGGTGTTTTGGAATAACGACATTTAAAGCTGGCAACAAAGTTATGTTGAAATTAACTACCAAATTTGCCAACTCCAGCCCCATATTCAAATGTGCATCATAGAAGTTTTTTTCGTAAAGGCATGATTTAGTAACTAAATTTGAAATGAAAATTCGAGATTTTGAGTGGTCGTTTTGTTCCCTGTTACCTTAAGTGTTTACCAAAAATATAGCCGAAGTAATTTGTTTGGAAAGCATGCTTAATCCCCCAAAAGTAAATACTTTTTGTGAATTTATTTCTTCTGAGTTTAAACGTAATTTCATAGTCAACTTTTTGTTGGTGAATTTAATTTTTTTGGCATACTTCATATGAAAAAGTGAAGTGTGGGGCGGTTATATTGAACATAAATGCTCAAGAAGAAAATTTGGGGGCACGTGCCCCGTTTGCCCTGCCGAAAATCAGGCCCTTAATTATCGGGACAAAAATCGTATATTTCCTAACAGTATATAGTTCAAATAACATCTATAACAAATTATATCTGAACTGCGAGAACATGCAAATATCCTATACAGTCCCAGCGGTATTCTTTACATTTTAGCTTCCACGCTACGTTTATAACGTAGCAAGTGGAAGGTATTATAATCGTTCAGTCCGTCTGTCTGTCCGTCTGTCACCCACTGTCACAGAACGAACCGCAAGTAGCACAAACAAGTGGGATACGTCATTTTGAAGAAAAAAATCTGGTTAGGCTACATCCCAAATTTCATTAAAATTTTTTAATTAGAAGTATATTTAATATTAAAAAAAACTAAAAAAAACCAATCCACATTGAAATAACATGCAAATTCCATTTTTATTCAATGTTTTCACTGTTGCAAATTCGTCAAACGTACGAGAAACTTTATTTAAAATAAAAATAAAACTCTTGAAAAAATATTTATTTATGTGATATGATTCAGTTTGGATTGACGTCATATCACAATAGAGTTCTTTTGATGGTTCACTATATATGTATGAGGAAGAATGCATAGAGAATTCTAACTTTGAATAAAAAAAATAAGACAAAGTTCGCTTTTTTTAAAGCATCAATTTTACTAATTATTTATTATTATCTTTTTCGAAAGAAAGTTAATGAATATGGGAAATTGTGGCAACTAAAAGATTTTTATTACAAAAAGTTGCATCATTATTTTTCGAATTTCAAACACATTCAGCAAACGATAATGAGTAATTATTAATTTGCCAAAGAAGATTAATGAAAATAGTTAA